>CBVK0100085492.1:0-15684 GCA_900067695.1 Picea abies
GTCTATCTACTTTGATCAACTGTGGGGTCCAAAATCCAATGGCTAGGGTTTCCATCAATGACTACAGCCAATGAATAGGGTTGACATCAATTACAACAACCAATATTCCAACAGAGTTTGTGTATGAAGTTAGTGTGTTTCCCTTAATGACAAAAGGGGGGATTGTTGGACATATTGTCATTGATATGTTTTCATTGATGTCAACAGTCGATGTCATTGTGATGTGATGATGCGTTGTTATGGTGAATTGTCATTGATGATTTATCATTGATGAATTTTCATTGATGTCAATAGTATAACAATTAGTAGAGAATGAAAATGTCAAACAATATGCAGAGAGTCAAAGCTAAGAATGAATAGCGCATTGTAGAAATTCCATTGAGATCGAAATCCACATAGGAAGAATCTTGTTCATTAAGATAGTTTTAAGCAGTAGTCATGCAGAAGACATAATGCAAGGTGGAGAGGAATTCACTCTAAATATCAGGAGAGGTAACATGCAAAGAATCATGTCCGTTGATGTAGATATCGAAAAAATCAGGAATCGTCATATCAAGGGGAAGTCAGAGTTTGGAAGAATTATATCTCGATCATCAGATTTGTTAGATTATAAGAGAAGGATCATTTAAGGACTGGTCAATAATTAGATCAAGTCATGATGATTGGATATGAAAGCACTAGATCAAAGGAAGTGATTTATTCTGGATTGCAAAGGGAGAATTAAACAACATGTTATTTCCAATCCTGCAATTTTTCTAGACCGTAAGATCTCATTGATTCAAATATCAATGACTGTGGTTGATCCACCAACAATCACAAAACTTCAAATTGTGGACTTTGGGCGACATGTTAAACCATGTGCAAAGTTATGGTTCTGCATTCCACATTGATCGTCAATGGTCACCCACCAATAGATCTATGGTTGGCATCATTTTCACTACCAAATGAGCAGTTTCCATTGCAAAACTTGACAATAGTTTTAAACGTCATGCTAGTTGAGGACTCTGCAATCATCCCTAATCATTGATCTTCTTTGCGATCATTCTCAACCATTAGATCAAGTTGAGTTGAAGGACAAAGTAAGTCATAAAGGAGGACGTGTTCCACATTAGGAGATCCATGTCAGTAGACCATGTCAACAAGGACACATGGAACAATCAAATGATGACAAGTGTCAAGGTGCTATTATCATTTCAGGTATGCGTAAGTCACAAATCTATGTCACACGTGGCACCCACTCAGTTAGTTCCACATTAACAAGTGACATCAACAATATAAGTCACTCCAGGAGTTTTTACTTCAAGAGTTTCACCACTAGCAAAATACCCAAAGTCACGAAGTTTTGAATTCTCAAAGTAAACAAGAACAGTTCACTCACCCATACATTAAGTCATGGTCATCAATTTTTTTGAAACATATGGACAAGCGAGGATCATCTGACTAACAAAAGAATGAATAATGACCATCTGATTTGTTTTGGGGAAATTTACTTTAGGAGGTTTAATGATTGCAAATACTAGAAGTCGTGAAATCCAAAGTTCCGAAGTAAATGGGAGACATCCATATCAATCGTAGATTAATTCATAATTTTTGGATTAAGCAGTAAAATAATGAGTAAGGATTGGATCCATATTGATTTGGTTATGGGAATCATGCGAGCCATTGGATCAACTTGTGTGAGAGGTAACCATTTCAGGAAATTGAAAACTCTGGAAGATTAGATGATTGTCAAAGAAAAATATCCAAACGTTGAAGTTTTGAAGTGAGCGAGAACCATTCATTGTGAAAATAAAATATTGACCGTTCGATCTACTATGGTGAAATTTGCTTCAGGAGATTTGAAATATTATAGAGGTAGAAGTCGCGAAAAACGAAGTCCTGAAGTAAGATAGTCGTCCATCTCATCAAGATATTAAAACGTGACCATTGATTTTGATAAGTGATCAAGCACTTACTTGGCCTAGCACCTGGTCACCACCTATGGTCATATGGAATAGAGAAATAAGGAAACACTTAAATCGACAAGCCTGTGGTTTTTCACATATGATCATATGTAAATGGTTTGAAGGAAGCGCCTCATAAAGATTTAATTCGAGAGAGTTAACACTAGAACAATACAGATAATCAATATAAGATCAAATAAGATATGTTGGTGAACTGAGAACATACATGAAGCATGAGTATGATATAATGATTCGATCCATGTTTGTGATCAACTCATGAAGACAAAAGAACCAACAAATAGTCATGATTAAGAGAGTTAAATCATGAGAATTATGAATAAAGGATAAAAGGAAAAATGATATTATTTCAAGTTTAATATTATCATTTAAATGAAAATGTACAATGGTTCAAATATCAAAAAAGGATAAAAGGAAAAATGATATTATTTAAAGTTTAATATTATCATTTAAATGAAAAGGTACAATGGTTGAAATATCAAAAGACACAATGATTGAAATTCACACCATTTGGAAAACTATATAAACAAGAAATAATGGTGAGAAGAGATTGTAGATGAATTTGTTGAAGTAAATATATTTATATATAATAGATTGAATGAAGGTTCATTCTATTAGGTTGGTGCCTGTTTACAAGCTGGGTCTCATATGAGGATTGGATTCCTCACATCTCAGCTGGATCTGAGATCAACAAGTTGGGATTTGTTAGGAGGGTTGGATTCCTCATTTCTTGGATGGATCTAAGAACTACAAGTCGGGTCTTGTAACAGAGAGATGGGTCTCTCATAATTGTTTGAAGATAAAATTCAAATATTGATCTTATGTATTCATGCAAGTTAAATAAATAAATAAAGTATTTATGCTTTTATATATATTGATTGATAAAATGAAATAAATATTTTTTGTTCAGTTAATTTTTGAAAAGTGGAAAATTGTCCAAAGTTTTGTGACATTGATTCACACCCCCCTCTTAGTGTCAAGTATCCATTTCAACAAACTTATGGAACTGTCTTATACTTATGCATCATTGGACAATGATATGGATCATTCATGTGTGTATTACAAATCTCACACCAAGGTCCTCCTATTGGAAAGGGGTTTTCCACCCCTACTTCGAAGTATTTCTTAAAGGTTAGGAATTCATTCTTATAATGTCCTTATGTCCTACATAGCGTACACAAAAAAAATCTCTCTTCTCTTTCCCCTTATTCTAGTTCAATTTAAATGTTAGATTCTTCAGATCCTCTTTCATTCCTCTATTACTGGATATGTTTGTTGATACTAGATTTCTTCCAGCTACAGGGTTTCTTGCAGAGCCTCTACTTGATTTTAAAACTTTTGTTATCTCAAAGGATACTTCAATTGTGGCAATATTGAGTTCACAAATAACTTCCTATGTTGCATGTCAGTAATAGAGTATTTCAACTTACCTTTCAGATGTTTAAACCATTGATCAATCTCCCAGACAGAATGACCTGGCTTCTTCCCGATTTCAATCATTTCATTCATGTAATGGTCTTTTGATCTTGGCTTCTGAAACTCATTTACCAATAGATTTTTCACCTCTGCAACAGTCTTAGGTGCTCCTTGTGGAATATTTACATCAAGGCTCATGTACCAGTCCAATGTGCGGTATCTGAGTGTTATAGCTAACTGTGTGACTTTTGTATCCTTTTCTTTGATCTTATTTACTTCCTAGCTATTTTCATAGATAAATAAATGCTCTTCAGGGTCCTCTGATGCCTCACCCCAAAAATCCGGTAATCTGATAGTGGAATCTAGTCCTTTCATTTTGAACTATGTTGAACTACTACCTTCGCATGTTGTATACAATTGACTATTACTTCCTAAACTTGTACCTCTAGTTGGTTGTCTGTTATTTAACTCTTGACCCTTGCTCCTCTTCTACTAAAATTTGGTTGTCTAAAATATGGTGTTCTTTTAGGTGTATTAGTCACACATGGGGTTGTAGGTTCCACACTGACTATGATCTAGACTTGCCTTCTTCTCCTGAAACTATACCTTTTAGTTTCCTTTAATATTTTACACACATGATTTCCTTAATCTTCTCCATATCCTGGAGATCCTCTACCTCTTCCTCATCACTTTCCAAGCCCTCTCTATCAGCTATGGCCCTCTTTTTTTTATTAATATTATATTGTTAAGGTCTACCATTGCACATTGCTCCAACTTTTTTCATTATATGATTTTTTGGTCCTAGTCCATCATGATTGGGTCCATGGCATCCTTTTTCTTCCCCTTATCCATATCCCTATCCATATCTCAAATTCCTGTCAGTGCATCCCCCCTTTCCTCATGCGCACAGGGAAGTTTAGTTGTTTTATTCCAAGGTCACCATACTTTTGTCATACAATAAAATCTTGATAGAAGTATATAATGATCTGATGTACCTACCTCTGGGTCCCTTTAGAAAATCCTACTTTGCAGCAGTGTACAACTTCACAGTATAAACTGAAAATTCAATGATAAACCCTACAATAATACTATCTAACCAAAAATCTATTGCACAAATAAATTTATTATTGACTTGCTACAACTGTGCAATCTCCACCGAATTCCACTCTAGCTTTATGATCCGATTTGTAGGATGGTTTTAATTCAACCTAAATAACCACTCCTACAAAAGATGCTGGAATTCACAGAAAAATACTTCATGCAAGTCGATAAACACATATTTGTTGATATATTGGCATGGTGTAATTTAGGTTTTTTTTGTCCTTCTTTGCAAGCTTGAGTTCCTTTGTCCTTAACCATCTTTCAATATCTTCCTTCATTGGATTCCATGGCTTGAAAATTCCCTTCTATGATTTCATTCTTTGTGATTTTCTTCAACAGATCCATTCCACTCAATCATGTGCAGTTCTAGTCAACAAAAGAACCATTTGTTGAACACTTGGGTTGATTCAGGTTCTGATCTCAATAGGTTTCCAACAAAATTGTCAAACTATCGTCCCTTTGGGTAAACCAGAAGGAAATGTTGTGCACAAAGTGAAAAATAAAGTCTCACCCGAGATAGGTTTATGGGGGGCTGCAATCCTCAAGTATTTTTCAGTCTAGGAAAGGATGGGGACTGTATTCTCATTCTTTTCCTCATGCATCAATATTATTATTCATTCATCTAAGCTAGTGTTCATTCATTCATCTAACTATGCAAGAATGATATGATTAGCTAGATCAAAATTCATTTTTTAACTGATTTATAACATAATATCAAAGAAACCATTCAAACACATTAACACACTAGATTTACCATGGTTCACCTCCCTAGGGATATGTCCACAAAGATCTATCTCTTCTGCTCTTTCATTCATTCTTCTTCAAAATCTACCCTGCATGCATTACATTCTTTAGTATTACAATCAAAAGGAGGGTAAGTACCCTTTGTGAGACAGACTAGATCACACCAGGATCCACAACTTATGAACTAACCCTCATAATCTATTTTATTCAACCAATCTCGACTAATCAACCAATAACCAACAACAACCGAACAACAATCAACAACCCTCCACTAGACCTCCTACGTATTTATTTATACTACTATACTGGATTATAGCCATTACATTCTTGTGAAAAAGTCTAACCCTAACATGGTTAGGTTTATATGCATGCACGACACTCTACGTTTCCTCCTGCATATTGTGTTTCCTTCTTTTTATGCATGCTTCTTTTCCTTCTTTTTCTTCCTTTTGCTTTTTCGCCACCTATGGCGTGCACTCCAAAAATAGATCTTTCTATCCAAAAATATGCTTGTGCCAAAAATAGACTTTCCTCTCGAAATAGGTCTATGAGAACATTGGTCCACACATATTTGTATGTACAATCTCTAATGGTTTTGTTGTGGAGTATTCATTTGATTTGAATTTGGTCCTAGTTTGTTTTCCCTGTAGACAATTCTTGGATAGAGTGTTTGTTGGCTTCGATATCTTGGGAATTTCTCTTACTTATTCCCTTTTGTTGATTTTGACAATATTATCAAAATTTATGTGACCCGTTCTTCTGTGTCAAAGCCAAATTTCATCATCCTTTCCTAGGAAACATCTTTCCTTTCCAATTTTATTTAGTACATATATGTTTCTTGGAGTTCTTTTAGCTGTAGCCACCAATTTTCCTGATCATTCTTTCCTTATCTCACATTTATCTGAGTCAAACATAAGTTTGTGTCCTTGATCACACATTTTACTTACACTTAGTATATTTGCTTCATGTCTTTGACCAATAGTACATTTTTTTCCTTGGCATCCTTGCTTCCAAGCTTGACTGTACCCTTTCCTATTATTCTAGATGAATTTTCATTGCCAAATAAAATTGATCCATCTCTTTCCTTTTTTAGAGTTAGAAATATATCATTATCACCTGTCATGTGCTTTGAGAAACCACCGTCAACATACCATCTAAGTTTCTTGTGTTGGGCTTGTAGATAAAGCATGCATTCTTCATCTTTGAATTGATCCTACTTCCTTATCCTTATCCTGTGTGGTTCCTTCTTATGAATGTTTATATTATTCTTTGGTTCCCTAGGAGGAATAGTCAGTTTGCAATCTTTTTTTGTGACAAAACTTGTTTCATTTGTAGCATTCTACTTCATTACTCAAGGATTCAAATATGTTGTAGTTTTTTTTATGTTCTTCATGAGGTCTTCTTGGATATGAATTTATTGTGTATCATTCATAGTTGCTTCTTCTCTTGATATTAGCTCTACAATTCACAAATTTGTGCCCAAATTTATTGCATGAGTAACATAAACCAAGAAAAAGAGTTTGATACTTTGGGGTGGGATATATTATGAATGGTGATGCTCTTCTAAATCCTTCTTCTTATTGATGTATTTTTGTTTCTTGCTGTTGTTGATTCTGAAGTATGAATATTCTAGGTGGTGCAGTTTTTCTATAATCTTCTTCTTGGGTCTTCTTTCCTTCTTCCCTTTTAGGAGAGCCTATAACTATTTATGCATAACTTATTTGTTATGCTTCTTGTTCTATTTTTTTTTATCTCGAGCCTTTCTCTGTTTGGTTGTATCCTAGTCTAGATTTGTCATAGTATGGCCTTTGACTGCTAATAATATCATCCAATATTCTGGTTATGTTCTACTACATGTACTTCATCTGAAGATATTTTCTTAGAGTGACTATTTATTCTTCTAAGCCTTCAATCATATTTTCCTTTTCTTCCCATTGATTTCTGAGTGCTTCTTTAATTCTTTTGTCTTCTTCTACCTGTATTTTTAACTTTGTGATCATTTTCTCGACCTCTTCTGAGTTGGAATTATGAGAACCTACTTTTCTCTTTAGTTCTTCCTTGAGTGACTTTATTGTATTTATTTCACTCCTTAGCTCTACTAAGGAACTGATCAATTATGCTCTGAGATCAAATTCTCCTTCTTCTTCGAAATATTCTTCTGAATATTATACCTCCATGAAGAGTACTCTTTCTGTATCACTGTCACTTTCTTCATCCTCATTTGATGAGGAACTATCTTCCTTGGTGCATAAACGTTTCTTGGAGAATTTGTTTTTTTTTCTTCTACCCTTTTGATTTTTCTTTTTCTTCTTAGAGTCTTCTTCTTCATCACTTTCCTTATTCTTATGGGGACATTTAGAAGAAACATGACCAATAACACCACAATTAAAATGTTTCAATGGAAGAATACATTTTTATTTACTGGTTCCTCTTTGCAACTTTCTTATGAAATTTGTCATTTCTTCATCTTCCTCTGAATCATTGATGTAGCTACAATCTAACTTTTGCTTATCCCAGAGGTACTTTGCATAATCACATTGCATAACCTTAATAGATAATGAATTAAGAAGACTATTTAGAATAGTACATGTAGCCTTTGAGTTTCTTTCTTCAATTTTCTTTCCATCCTTGTCTATTGGGGGAGTGGCTGGTGCTTTGTATCCATATACTACTTCTCACCATACATCAAATCCTTGTGCATGTAAAAAGGTTTTCATCCTTATAATCCATAATCCATAATTCTCACCTTAAAATATTGGTGCTCTAATCTTAGAATATTCCATGATATCCTTCAAGTGGTTAGACTGATTCTTTAAGGACCTACTCTAATACCAATTGTTGGAATAGCGAGAGAAGGGGTGAATCAATATGAACACTTTTATTACTTTTAACCACAATGTATATTCTTCAACAATGTTCAGTATTTTGTATTTAGAATTCAGTATATATCATCGATAGTATAATCATAAGAAGTATCACATGAAAATTATCACATCAAATTCACAATACACCATAATTTACGTGGATACCCAAATGGGAGAAAATCATGGAATGTTTTTCTTATATGTCAAAAAAATACATTCATTGGAAGCACCAACTTCCCAATTTTCCAGCTACAACTAGAAGGAGGCTCCAACCCCCTATTTACAGGCTCCAACATGAAGGAATATACAACTCCCTGAATTCTCTAGCTCCAAAAAGAAGGAGGATACAACCCCTTGAGTTCTCTGGAACCAATCGGAAGGGGCTACAACCACCTATCCTTCCCCATCCTGCCACCCTGAAATATAAGTGTAGACTCACTGTCACTACCAATGATACTATCATTGTCACTAATGATAAAACAATCATCCAACCTATCACTATATATGTCACTGATCTACCATCATCAATCAAATGTACCCAGATCCACTCACATGGATACCCAAACCATCACCAAGATGTACCATGCATCAACAAGTTACACCTCTCAATCATGTACTATACCATCATCAACATGTAACCCTCAAAACATGCATATAACCATACTTGTAAATTTGTAACAAACATGGTGTATGTGATCCCATACCTGTAGACTTTCCTCAACTTCAACAACAAGGGAATAACATCTTCATGAAAAATTACCTTAGTCTCATGTGACTAGTTTTTGGATTAGTCACAAATCCTAACTTTAAACAAGCATCAATCTATACCTGTACTGAATAAAGGCATACAATTTGTACCCAATTTTATTCAATATATTCTCTACAATTCCTCCAAGTTTCACTACTTGGAACATCCCAAAAAAAGAGTTATATTAAAAATGGAACCTTATTGAATTTTGGCTTATTCTAGAGAGATAACTTGTAGAGCATGCCACACATGGAATATTGGATATATGGATATGAAAATAATACAAAAAATACTAAGGACTGTAATATATCCAATTCATTTGGTATCACTTAATTTTGATACTCTTTGAAGAAGTTATGATTGTTTTACCCAGAACACCTGTTCAAGACTAGTTTCGGGACTAGCCAAAAACCCTATTTTCCACAGAGCGTATTGCCAAACATTCAACAACCTAGAAGATGAAATTTCTACCATAGGTAAATTTATATGTATTCCCTATATCCTATAATTTTCTATATCTAAATCATTCTATAAATAATGTTATATCAAAAATGGTAAGATGACCTGTAAATAACATACCTTAGAACACATCCTCATAAGACTTCATCCTCCCTTGGAATTCATCCCTTATTCACTTCATCTTCCCTCTAAAATTCACCTCAAATAGCCTTGGTTACCTCAAATAAAAATCACTTTCTCACATATATTGATATTCAATAAACTTGTGTATTCAAAATGAGAGGCTCTTGATGTGTATTGATACTTTTCCAAGTGACTTATTTACTTAACTTTAGGGTAGACTTGTAACTTCTTAATTACAACTATTTTTCCCCTTCTTCTCATTTTGGGGTCAACTAATAACATCTTGTTGCAACCATTTATGGGATTTTTAACCATACTTTGGGGATTCTTAGCCATACTTCAGGGATTACATCTTTAAGAGGGCATATCTCCTCAACCGTGAGGAACTATGTGGCATACCACATATCAACAGAAATAGCATGATGAGGAATATCCATCCATGAGTCGGTTACCTTCATTTACTCCATCCTTTATGACTTAATTCCATGATGAACTATGGGATCCTTAACCATACTTATTGTTATAACCCTAAATTGCACCATACATGCATACCTTGCATCAGGCCATCTTACTTGTTATTTTTTCCAAGCCAACACTAAACAACTCTTCTTAAAAAAACAATTTTTGAAGATGTATGCACCTTGCACCACTACTACCCATGTACATACACTAGTTGCACCATAACAACCCATGTATACCCACAAAAGTTGAAAAAAAAAATTGCAAGGGATTTGTTGAGATTATGGGCTATTGGGTAGTTTCCCAACTAATCCATCACCTATAGCCCGTCACCTAACCGAACAACCATTATTTTTTCATATAAAAGGAGGTGTTGGGGTCTCATTCCAAGGATAAACATAGCTACAGTGAAAATCTGCCCATTTCACTTTCCCCCCTTGCCCCAAGAATTCGCAGCCAGATTGTGAGTTTTGAGCCAGAATTTCCTATTCTTGCCTTTTTCCCTATTCAGAAGCCTATGCCCATTCTCTAGAGATAAGTGTGAGAGTCGAAGTATCTATGTAACCTTTGCATGGAATACCATGTGTCTCACCTGTGCCATCGTCTCACAGAGGCCCAAAATTTATTAACGTAGCAAAAGCCTGTTGTGTTAACGAACCCATTTCCACATGGGAAAAATTTAACTCAAGCCTCTCCGAATGAAGATGGGGGAAGTCAGGGACCCCCTTCATCATCTAGTAATCCCTCGACCTCGAATGTTTATATTTTGAAAGGTGAAGCTCACATAGATACTAGGGCACATGATTACAAAATGCCAAGTACTATTGAAAAGGGTAAAGAAGCCGAAAATCCACTTGTTCCTCTCCAGATCGAGAGAATGATGGGAGAAACAATGACATGCATCTTGAAGGGGTGTTCAATAAGGCTTCACATAATCCAAATGCGAAGGCCTCCTATAACTAATATGTGGTGGAGGATTTGTCACAAACCCCTTGCGCGATGCCTGCTTTGGAGGTCCTCCAGAGATGCCCTTCGCAGAGAAAGGCTCTGTTAGCTGCCTTAGGATCCACCAAGACATGTAATATGGGAACTATCACGCTTGATACAACTGACTTGAAGCCTCATCTCCCATATCATGTCGCGTTTCACATAGTAGTGGCTTACACCACGAAAACATTTACCCAAAATATTTTCCATACAGTGGTTGATGAGGGTGCCTCGACATGCGTGATGTTGTTGGCATGTTGGAATAGCATTTCAGATAGTAGTGGCTTACCCCATGAAAAATTTTACTTGGAACATTTTCTGCACAGTGATTGATGAGGGCACCTCAACATGCATCATGTCATTGGCATGTTGGAAGGCCATTGGCCAGCCTGTTTTGTCTTCGTCACCTACTCTTTCCACTGCTTTGACGGTCATTTTTTCTGACCACATGGCATCATTCCCTCTTTCCCCATGCAGCTAGGAGGGAAGACCGTGTGTGTCGAGGTAGAAGTAGTCGACGCATCCCTTGACTACAATCTCTTGTTAGGTAGGATTTGGATTTATGTTATGCAAGCAGTGGTTGCTACAATTTTCCGGGTCTTGTTGTTTCCACACGAGGGTCGAATCGTGACCATTGATCAATTGTCCTTCTCTAGGCCTGACCCTTCATCAGGGGCATCCATGGTCGTGATGATTAATAAACCATAGCCTGACGTCGTCAACATGGGGGTCATTTTATGACCACATCTCATGGGTACTTTCGATTACTCACCTCCCTCCGATGATTTCAAGATGATATCGGTTGTCCCCGACTAGCCTAAGGCTGAAATATTTCAAGTGTCGTTGTTCCACATGACTTACTTTAATGATCTGTGGATTTTTACTTCCTCATAGACCATGATGGAAGGGAAATGGCATCATGGCATGTCCATTCCCTTGTCTGCAACAGAGGTTTCATACTATATAGTCCAGCAAGATTTCACCGACCTCGATCTAACTCCCGCACAAGAGTTAGATCCTATTTTCGAGCCTACCCGGGCTCAAGTTTCACTCACCACTACTGATTCCTTAGACTTGGTATTTCCCTCTGATGAGGTAATTATAGAGGAATTGACTAGTCCAGAAAAATCCTGGGATGATCTCCATCACAAATCTTATTTTCTCTCGGAGTTAGGAAGAATTGAGGCAGGTGAATTCATGTTGACTATGACTGGAGATAGGTCTTGTCCTATTAATCCTTTGGCTATGCATGAAGTTTAAGCCAAGGGTAATATGGAAACCATCACTAAAATGATACCTATCAACATCACAAGAACCCCTGGCATCGTGGAGAATTTATTCGTTGGAGCAGACTGCTCCCCCAAGGAGATTCAAATCTATACAGATTTATTTAAACAATTTTGTGACATTTTTTCCTAGTCTTATGAGGAAATGCCAGGCATTGATCCAAGAATCATTGAACATGAAATAATGACTTACCCTGATGCCAAGTCAATCTGGCAGAAGCTTTGTCCGGTTAATTCTCGGAAAGAAACTGTTATCAAGGCTGAAGTAGAGAATTTACTCAAAGATGGTTTCATCTACCCCGTTCAATTGAATCAATGGGTTTCAAATCCCATTCCGGTCAACAAAAGAAGGGAATGATTTGCGTATGTACGGACTTATGTGATTTGAACAAGGCCCTTCCAAAGGATAATTTCCCCACCCTATTCATTGACCATATTGTTGATGAATGCATAGGTTGTGAGGTCTTCTCTTTCATGGATGGTTTTTCAGGATACAATCAAATATAGATTAAGCTCGAGGACTAGCATAAAAAAACTTTTATATGTTCATGGGGTACATTTTATTATCAGAAGATGCCTTTTGGCCTGAAGAATGTTGGAGCCACTTTTTAGTGGGCCATGTCTTTTTCTTCCACGATCTCAAGTACCTAGTCAAGGCTTATCTCAATGATTTAGCATCACAATCTCGAAAGAGAGTTGATCATCCCATGCACCTTTGACTTATCTTTGAGCGATGTTGCTACTATCGGATTTGCTTGAATCCAAACAAATGCAGTTTTTACATGATGTCAGGTCATATTTTAGGTTTTATAGTTTCGAAAATAGGGATCATGGTAGATCCTCTAAAGGTTGAGGCAATATTTAAATTGCCTCCCCCATGCACAGTCCCTCGACTTCAGAGTTTATAGGGAAAAGCCAATTTTCTTCGGCGTTTTATCGCAAACTATGTTGAGACCACTAAATGGTTTATTCATTTACTAAAGAAGGGAGTCCCTTTCCATTGGGACAAAGCCACTCAATGCTCATTTGAAGCATTGAAATTTTCCATCACGTCTACCCCTCCACTTCGGCCACCCAATTATAATAAATATTTATTATTGTATTTGGCCACAACAGAGTCGACCATCGGTATGGTATTGGTTCAGGAGGATGATTTTCTTAAATAACATGTGATTTATTACCTGATTCAAGTCCTGGTTGGAACAGAACTAAACTACTCCCATTTTGAGAAACTAGCATTGGCAGCAGTAGATGTTGTCCAACAGTTTTGTCACTATATCCTGTTTCGCAAGACCACTGTCATTGTCGTTGTGAATCCATTCCAATATGTGTTGACACGACATGTAATCAGTGGAAATATCGGTATTGTTATCCTCCAGGAATTTGACTTAGATTTTGTTTAAGAGAAATCTAAAAGGTCGATGGTCTTTACGGAACTTATCTCAAAACTTCTGGTTGAGTCAGGTGATGTTACGCCCGAATAATCACCGATTAAGGGAGATCTTTTTCTGATTTCATCTTCGGACCCCTAGTATGGAGATATACTAGTCTATCTCCAAAATATGAAGTGCCCTACCTCTGCTTCTCGCGATGAGCATCAATGTATATGCCATCAGGAAAAAAACTATCTCATACTTGAGGACACTTTGTATCATCAAGGTGTAGATTGCATCCTTCATCGGTGTCTCACTCATGAAGAAGAGGAACTCATTCTTAATGACTACCACACTGGATCATGTGGTGGTAATTTGTCTGGGTTGGAAAAAACCCAAAATATTCTACGAGCAAGTTACTATTGGCCGACGTTAATCAAATATTACATTGAATTGGTCAAGATGTGCCACTTGTGTTAGATCTTCTCTCTGAAGATGAGGGCACACCCTGCTCCTATGTTTATCATCATTACAGTTGGCCCCTTCACTAAGTGGGGGATTTCTTATACCACATGCCAATCCCCTTCATCCAGGGGGCACCATTATATCATTGTAGCAGTAGACTACTTTACAAAGTGGGTTGAAGTTATGCCAACATTCAAAGATGACAAAGAGACAACAACTCTCTTCTTGTTTAATTAGATAATATCAAGGTTCGACGTCCCGAAGGAGATTGTCACTAACCATGGCAGTGACTTTTAGAACAAAATGATGTCCAAGTTAACATCAAAGCTAGGGTTCAGGTAAGAACACTCATCACCTTATTACCCACAAGTGAATGGTCAGGTAGAATATGTGAATAAGTCTCTCAAGACCATTCTACAGTGAATGATCAATTCGGCCAAGTCAAATTGGCATTTGATGTTATAATCAACATTGTGGGCCTACAAAATGTTTGTAAAGACAGCCACCCATTTCTCACATTTTCAACTCGTTTACGGGTTGGAAGCAGTCTTACCTATAGAATGTCAGATGTTGGCACAAGGATGAAGTGGAAAGAAGAATGATTGTGGGAAAGAAAGCGTGTAAAAACTGAAGTAACAGCTGGAGGATGAACAACATGCGCACATGAAAGAAAGTGTGCACAAGGAAAGCGACAGCTGGAGGAAGAACAACATGCATGCATGCAAGAAAGCATGCACAAGGAAAGCGACAGCTGGAGGAAGAAAAACACAAGCACATGGGAGGAAGACCTAATGTTGGTAGGGTTAGGGTTTTGGTCATACATTGTAAATGGTTGAAGAGCCCGATATATATAAATATAGATACGCATGTATCATATAATAGAGTTTGTTCGTTTTTGTGTTAGTTCAACTTTTGTAGTATTCCATCATAGTTATGTATGAGTTGATGTGTTATGTAATACTATTATGAACCATTTTTGTAATCTGTTGAGATAAGAACAGATGAGAGGAGGAATATTTGAGGATTAGATTGCAGGCCGAGGAGCCTGGTGCGATCTAGTTTCCTCATACAAATCTTACCCATCTGAGGAGAATTGTAAGTGTGCGATGCTGGAGATGCATAACTACCATAATAAAAGAGCCTAGAGACAAATCTTTGTGGATGTAGCCATGGAGGGGGTGAACCATGGTAATATCTGCGTAATATGATGAATGCATGTATATCTTTTTTTTCTTTCAGAAGTTACTTGTTATGATTAATGAATGAGTTAATACATTGTTATGGAATACGATTGTGTTGTTTAGGAAATAAACCGTGAAAGATAAATGCGCATCCGTGAGTAATAGTAGATTGCAATCAAAACTCATAGTATATGGCTGTGAATAATAAACCACTATCTCATACTCAATCCTAGGCTATAAACACCTGAGTCTTACAACCACCCATTTAAAGCTATCTCAGGTTAGACTGTGCAGTGCACTTTGTGTACTGTGTTGCCTGGTTTACTGATTTACATGAAGTCATTTTCTGTGATTTTACGCATCTACTACAAGATTGAATACTAAGGTTCAAGGATAAACGCACGATGAACTGGATTCGATAGCTATATTGGACTTTGTTACAAATTGAGAAGCTACAACAGGTGAACAACAAATTCACCCATGTAGTAGACTTTTGGCTTGACAGTATTGTGGCAGG
>CBVK0100085523.1:0-10815 GCA_900067695.1 Picea abies
TAAGAGAATGGGACCATGTGACATACACCTTGGAGGTTGGATACTTGACTTTGAAATGAATAAAAGTTCATTTACTGAATATGAGCAAGGTTTATTAACTGGATATCCAATGTAGAAAGGACATTAGGTTAAAATACATATAGGACAAGTAATAAATATATTAAATAATGAATGAGAGATAAGTTGATGATACAATGACATGTGATGGTGTACTTATGGCATTGACTAGTCATAATGGATGAGGGGTCATGTCCCTTGGTAGGTCATGTCCTTTAGATAGGATGTGTCCTTTCATTTATTAATCATTATCATTTATTGATGTTTTATATATTTATATTTATGTTCATTGGATTGCCTATCCCTTTTGTCCTCAAAGCATTTAATGAAAGGCTTTACATCTTTGTTCTAGCTTGTAATGAATTCACATGGTTTTATGTTCTTCACATTTTTATGGTTGACAATACGAAACATTATGAGTTACAAGGATTTGAGAAGAACTACTAAATTGTGAAGGGGACACACCACCCTAATTCAATTTTATGCAAAACTGTGTGGTGATGATTTCTGTGATTTGGAACATGATCAAATTCTACACTTGAACTTCTCTTCAATACAATAGGATATTCACTTAGTTTCTCATATTGATTTCGTCTTTCATTACAATGACTATTGTGATTTGGGTGATAAGGAATCTGTGTAACATGGTCCTTTATCACCATATTTGTGGTGCCTTCTTGTTTCACATTTGGTAGTATGTCTTCTTTGCATACTCGTGTCTCTTTGTTGATAATTAAATGTTTATTGGCAAAGATGATTTTACATCATTTGGACTTCAACATATGACAATATCCCTACTTCGACTAGATTAGTCATTGTTTCATTGTTGACCAATGGTTTTATGTTGACATGTTGGTTCAACTTTGGTTGTGTTTTCTTTTCATCCTTCAACTTCTTGATTTGTGCAAGTAGTTTTTGACTATGCTCTTTTAGGAGAGAAATTTCTTTGTCTTTGTCAGTGAAATCTTGTCCAATTCTTTTTGCACCTTTTCTATTGACTTATGATTATCCTGAAGGGTGATCATTGAAATATTTTTAAGGTCTTTTGATGAGGGTGCTTCTAAGCATGGTTTCATTGTAATATCCTGCAAAGTTACCTTCTTATAGTAGAATTTAAAAAACTTTTTCTCCATGTTTAAGATGAAGTTACCCAATGTTTCTAGCCAGGTTGAATCGAGAATTATGCTGACCTATTTTATAAACATAGTTGTACCATTGAATTGGGATATATATTTATAACCATCAATTGTTACTTGTAAGTCCTTAATTTCATATTCATTGCCAAAAGTGCCTTGCTTTTTTAATATACTTGGATTTGGAATTAATAATTGATTGGAGAAATTGATGTTGATGTAATTTTTTTATGATTCACTCCAATAATGATGTTAATATTTTTTCTTTAATAGTATTTGTTCTTTAATACTTCCTTTGAATGTTAATAATTTGAAGCGTAAGATTGAGAGACCTTCTTAGAAAACCCTTATTTTTTATAAAATCCATTTTTAAAAACATTTTTTTCTAAAAAAATTCAAATACCCTTTTATATCTTTTAGTAATTACTTAAGATCCCACTAATTAAAACTTAAGTAAGACTTATAATGTACCTCTTAATTTACTCAATTGAGAACCTTTCCCACTAGTTGAAACTTAAGTAATATTTATAGTGTACCTTTTAATTTACTCAATTGAAAACTTTTTTTTATTTTTTTAGGAAGTAACGTTTATATCCCTTTTTCTAGACTTTGAATACCCCTTTCCTTAAATGCACCTTTAAGGCATGTAAAAAGTCACCTTAATGAAACCGTCATGATTTTTTTTACAAGTCCAATTTATCGACTGGTAAAACCTCATATGGGCCCTTAACCTTAAATTATTTATTGACTTGTATATTTTTAAAAGACAAATTCTTCAATGATCAAATGACAGTTCCACGTGAATTCTAGTTTTAGTATCTAGAGGGAGGGGAATGTATAGATGAATGTAAGGGCACTCGAGTCAAATCACGAGTGATATGGCAGACATAACATAGTTTGTACGATGACGAATAAAGAATAACTCATACAGTGGTGGAAGTTTTGGTATGACTAGTACAAAGGTAGACATAGGACGTATGGAAGTGGAGGCTATGGTATGGATGGTACAGATTGCAATTGACATTGTTGGCAGTTGTCAGGCTTCTCAATCAACAACAACTATGGCATAATTGTATGGAATTCTCGTTTTCTGTTTATTGATTTTGTACATTATTTTTTTTCTGCTTCTTCTATGCTTATAAATATTGGCAGTGGAATAATCTTCACCAAGATCTTTGAATTTTTAAATAGCCAAAAGTCTGAATGTGGTGAAATACTTAGAGGTCAGATAAACTCTGAATATTTTTTTAGTAAATGTGTTCAAAATTCATATAAAAAAGTGATTATTATACCAAATGAAATGAAAAAAATTCAGTTATTGAATATGAACAAATTTCATTTAATGAATATACAATGTAAAAAGGATATTAGGTTAGAATTTGTAGAATAAATAATAAATATATTAAATAACGAATAAAAGATAAGTTGATGATACAATGTCATGTGATGGTGTACATATAACATTGATTGGTCATAATGGATGAGAGGTCATTTAGATTGGATGTGTCCTTTCATTTATTATTATTTATAATTTATTATTGTTATTATAATTTATTTATGTTTTATATATTTATATTTATTTTCATTATAGACTTGAGGAAACTTGGGTCGAGGAGCATACTTCATGGAGGTTGGTTGTGGATACAGACACATACGTTCAGGAGAAGCATTGGATCAAGTAACTACCTTGGCACATATGTTGAGGAGCATTGGGAACAAGAGGATGAGGCATACCATGAGAGGAGGAGCACTTTGCATGAGAAAACTTGGGGATTGAACCACCATGTAAAAGGGATTGTTGGGATAACATTTTGGATAGTGCACCATCTTGGAGGAGGGGTGTTGGGCCCAAAGGGGCATCATGCTTGGAGGGTGCACCACATTGGTGTTGGGTAAAACCCTAGCTTGACACTTGTCATCCTTGTATTGTACATCCCTCCATGTGGGGTTTCCTCTTTGATATAGGCCTAGGGATACTTGTGTAGAATTTCATCCATGTTTCATATTGGCCTCCCTCACCTATTCTATAAAAGTAGGATAGAGTGTTTGTCATTACTTAATATTAATGTACTCATTATTCTATCTTCATAAGTGTCTTGGAAAAGTATTGTAGGGAGAAAGACCTAGGTTTTGTGATGTAAACACCAAATGAAACATGGAGATGAGCTAGGGATAAACTAGGGATGAGCTTGGGTCTCAACACTTGTGTTATGTGTCAAAACCTTAAAATATCATATTAAATTAGAGTAGACACAATGTACACCAAATGTGATTGTGGAGCATAACTCCAAAATAGATAAGAGAGACGAGTTACACAACAATTCGTTAAAGAATAAGAGAACCTCCTCCAAATACCCCAATACATTCATATATCCAAATCACATGTTCCTCTCAATAATGACACACACACACACACACCTATTCACTCATTTCTCATATGGACCCTTTATTAGGATGACCCCTATCATATCTACAATCACCCCAATTACATATACATTTAACTTCATATATGCCCTCCTTGGGGTCATATCATAGTACCCTCCTTCAAAACTCCTTGTCTTATTCTTTATTTTTGTTATGTTTCAAACTCTATCCTAGGAGGAAAAGTCCTAACCTCAACATGAGAGCCTAGAGGTATAACACACAAGCTACCCAATGTCACCTCAATAGCCTTGTCCCACACTTCAGGCTAAGGAAACTAAGCTACCCTAGCCTAGGGGGGAATCCCTATGAGTCTATCTAGATTTATCAGTTGTAGCAGTTGAGAGTTAATTAGACTAAATTGACTAAGGGAACTAGCAATATTATCAATTCATCGTCAATGATTAAAGATAAGTTAATATATGCAAGTTTTGCTAGATTTAACAATCCTTTAATGATATATTACTTAGAGAAATGTGCTTGTTAATAATGTGTGATTATGCTTTTTAGTAATGAACTTGCTCAATCTCATTAGCTCAAAAGATCATGGAATCATGAAATGCTAGAAATGTCTTATTCCCATGTAGATCAAATACCTAAGATTTAATGTCACCACACGACTTGAATTGAGAACATGAAATGTAACCATAAATCTTGAAAGACAATATCATTCATTCACCACATCAAGCATTAAGGATTTAGAGTCTTGGTTATTACTTATATGCCATCCACACAAAGAAATCCTATGCCAATAGTTAGGTGTAATTCTATTTTAGCAAGATGAAGAGCTATAGCATGAGATTACCATGAAGTCACTTTTCTCATATGTGGATCAAGCTTTATGTTGATGTGTTTAACAATGAGGACAACAAAGTTATGTCGTAAATTACTCTTACTTGTTGCATTCAAATACCATCCAAGGATCATTATTTTGAGCATGTGAAATGATGTATTATGAAAATAGTGATCCAATAATGCATTCAGAACTTTTCAGATTAGTACTCAATGTACTTTTATGAGCATTATGTATGTGTTTGAGTACCAGGTTATGAACAACGATGACAAATAATGAGCAATCCCTCATACAAACAACCACAAATTGAGATATTAAAAACTCTATGTGACTATAAAGAAATGTATTAGGAGGAAATTATTACACTCAAAGACTATAAAGAAATGTATTAGGAGGAAATTATTACACTCAAACATGTGTCTTAACGTGTGTATTGCATCATTTTATATGATCTGATTTGCCATCAAAATTAGATCCACATTAAACATTGTGTATAAATTTATGCCATGAACAACCTCAAATAGAGAAGTGAACTGAATTCTTTTTAACTAAGTCGTTTTCCCTAAGGAATAGGTTGTTCCTCAACTTAGTGCAATGATCCTTTTAAGGATAAACCTAAGATCATATGCATGCTAAAATGTTGCTAGAAAATGAGGTAATAAGATGAGTGTTACAACTTGTAAACCCTCAACACATGTGAAAGAATTGAAATATTAATTCCCTTTACCTAGCAAGAACTTAAATGTTTGTATAGAGTGTTATTGTTTTATGAGGCAACCAAATGAATATGATAAATCCACCATAAATAAACAAAGATAATCATTATAATATTTAGAACCAATACATCTCACACAAGAGCAATTCATTACAATAGAGATGGAATCAAATTAGTTATTTCCAATGTTATGCTCATGAGAATAGTCCATTTTTGACACTTAAACCATGAAAACCTTGCTAGTGAAGTGAAATAAAGTTCAATATGCCATTATACCATGTATTTCCAAGCATTTAAAGAGATAAAATCCAAGTGAGATAAGAAATTAAGCATATAAGATATTATGGTGGATTAAAACTCGATCAAAGAAAGTTTTGTTATGTTGGATTAAAACCCAATCGAAGCCAAAGGGAGATGCAAATCTCAAACTAGGATCAAAGGGATTTTTTACAACAATATTTAATCTCGTGGAAGACAGAGAATGGACCTTACTTCTTCAATTTCTCTAGCATATAGATACACATTTGGACCGAGAAGTTCAACCTAGAGAAATGTGAGAGAAATAAGACTTCTTCGCTACACCAGTATGGATCCTCCTTTATTCGTTGCCCTAGGAATATTAGTATTCAGATATTATGGAAAAGAAAATACCCTGGGCACCTTTGTCATAATTGCAAATGCCATGAAACATGGCAGATATACCTCCTACACCAGAATCCACGTACACCTCAACCTGTAGNNTGAAACATGGCAGATATACCTCCTACACCAGAATCCACGTATACCTCAACCTCTCGAAACCTCTCCCTACATCGATCCACCTCTGGCACCGGGATACAGATTGGTTCCAAACTACAGATTACAAGCACATCCCCTTCCTATGCAGAAAATGCCATGCTCATGGTCACCTATTCTGAGACTGGCCTATGAACATCCCCCAAGAATAGGCCAAGAATCAAGCGAACAAGGACAAGGATGGATTTTAAAAAGCCACCTCCAAAAGGAAAATCCTTCGGAAAAATCTACAGCAGCCACCTCCAAAAGGTCCTCGCATCAATTATAGCTTCAAAACCTTGGTAGACACTCTAGATACAGATACCCAAAATAAACAACAATACTAGCAACAAGAGGTACAACGAACTAAAGGTAACCAAATATCCCCAACCCATAACAATCCTCAACAACAATTGAAAGAGGGTACGGTGAAAGATACTCCAATCATTGATGGGGACTCAAAAATGACCTAGATAGGGAATGGAAAAGAAGCTCCCGAAGATGGAGAATACATGGACATGGGGGAACTGGATCTACAAAGCATTGTGGCAGCATGGGCCCAACAAGACGCCAATTCCATCCTAGAAACTCAAATCCAACTATTGAAGTCGACCCTGCTCAAGACTAAATCCAAGGAGAAACTAACAAAAACACCCAAAGGTAAGCATCTTGCATCCTCCTCTCTTGGCATCAAGAACGCTAACACAAAAGATAATCCCAAAATATTGAAAGAGGAAATAAAAAGGGGAAGAATAATTAATAAACAACTTCTCCAAGAATTGGGAGAATTTCTGGTAAACTCGGGATGTATTAAGTTGATGACAAAGAAATTTTCACCCAACTCCCACCCTTCTCAATGAAAGTTATCTCATGGAATATTCAAGGCGTGAACGACCCTAGAAAACAATAAGCCTGTTGTAACTTGAGATGGCTTCCGATTGTTTAGAAACCATGCCAAGACATCTTTCAACCAACTTTAGGCCACAAGTTGTCTCTTGGACCAAAGAGGGGTCTCTCAAACATATAAAACTATTGGTTGCTCACTGTCACTAAGCAACAACTCACATTAAAATTAGAATGCCAGATTTAAATGATAAAGAATAGGTTAAACATGGTTGAGGATAGAATGACAGATGGTCGAGATTAAAGATATTAGGAAATCTCTATACCAAAGGCCTATACATTGGGCACGAAGTTTCAAGTAGAAGATCACAGAACCTAAAGATGAAAGGTGGAGGAAAAGGAGAAGAACATTAAATCTTAGGTACAACAATGAGTAAGGAAGTCCTTGCTAGCCTAAGATGAAGAACAATCACATACATTTAAAGTGTTTATGGCGGTCATCAAATATCTATGAGACATAAAAAGATTTATTGGGCATTTGAAACAATGAATCCATCAAATCTATAAGTGTCTGAGCTAGGCATAATAATGATTCCAACACTAAACAATTCAACATGTAATTTGTAGGTATTAGAAAAAAGTATATCTTAAAGGAGAAGAAGAAAGGGTTGACATTAATTCAAAATTCTTTCTATCTGATTTCTTTGTTTCACATGAAATTTCATATAAACTCAGAAATTATAAAAGACAGAAGTAAACACAACTGTAATTTATTTATCTCTAAGATATGTAAGCCTAGTCTGAAAATTACAATAAATAGGAGAAAGAACATATGTGAAAAGATGAGAAGTTTAATACAAAAAATGAAGGAAACAGAGCTCTACATAAGTGAAAGGTGAATCCATCAGATGGTTCCCTTGGACTCAAAGATTTACATAGTATGTCCCTTCGGGCTTAAAAAAACACAACCTTGCTGCTCCAAATCTCCTCACCTACCCCTCCTTCCTGCTTCATGAAGTCCTCTGTTGCTTATATTCTCTTGGGTTTCTCAATGAATCCCTTCATTCCTGGGATTGATTTCTCAATTGCTGCCTCAAAATATGGAGCTTTTCGATTTGTATTCCCAAAAATAACCTTGAAGACAAATGTCCATTGGAGAGTTCGATGCCTTGGATAAATTGTTGTCACATATCCCTGAAAAATGGGAATTCGTTATATGCATTTAATCTTTTATTTGGTGACAAATTCTTGATAAGAAATATTCGTTGTTATTTCTCAAAATATGTTAATATTTATTTATAAGAAGAAAATTTTGAAATCCCTCCATTATTTTGTCAAAATTGCACAATACATCCTTCGAAATTCTTGAGCTTTCAAGTTTTTTCTGTAGACCATTGAAGGATTAAGTCTCGACCCTCTGGAAATTCTTTTAAATCTATCGTGCCCAAAACAATTAATGCAAAATTTCATCTCACATCGGTAGTAGAGCATAATAGTGCGATCTCCAAATTCCCTTTATCAAAATCATGAAGCATGCATAATACACATCTACGATTGTTTTCTCTAGTGCATTAATAATATGTGTATAGCGATTGGAAGGACTTTGGATTGTTGGAGAAACACTATAATTGTCGTCCCTGCCATGAATCCAATTAGGGTTGCTTCGAGACAACGAGTTGATAATTGCCATGTCCCCATTTTTTGGCTTCCCTTATTATGAGGTTAGAGTCACTTCAGGAGGTTTGAGTCAGCAAAGTCTAACCTGAAAGTGACATTAAGGAGGAAAACGAAGAAATAAGGGTGAATAAGTGGCTAAACAAGTAATTAAGCCAAAAAGCTAGGAAAAATCACTTAAGCCAAAGTGAATGGAGAAATAGAAGAAAAAGGGGGTTTCGAGTGACTTAATTAATTAATCTTTCACAACTTAGAATAAGTCACCAAGCTTAAGTTATGTCAAGAGAAAATTAGATCGGGGAAGGTATAAGAAGAGGAATTCAATCTAATTCATCATTATGTTATGATTTGATGTTGAGAACAGTTTCCAGAGGAGGAAATCAACCTCTTTGATGTTTTGTGGGTTTCTGGAGGAAACCACCACCTAGATTGGTTTCGGTGTTGGAAGACACACCCTAGCCTATCGGAGATACCATCCAAGTATTTCACCGTGCCAGTTCATGAGTATTCATATCTATTGTAGAGATTGTGTGGCATAGCCAATGAGGGCGCAAGGGTTAGAGAGGGTTTTGTGTAGCTACACGAGACCAGGGCTTATCTTGTTGATTCCTTTTGACCTAGTTGAGGATTATCTGGGGCGTTTCTTTTGAGCTACCAATAATCAGATTCTGATGGTGAAATCTATCAAGGCGCATCAGACAGCTAGGAAGTGCACAACTCTTGAGGAGGGATGTTTGGGGTTCCAGGGGGTTTTCTGGATCAGATCAGAGGAAACCCTTCTGACCCAGTAAAAAGGAGGCCAAGGCACATTCCGTCGGTGGAATCACTAGGGCACACTCACAGATCTTATGAGGTGCACAACCCCCCAGGGGATGTCATCCAATGTTCATCAGAGCTTTAGGGGTCATATATTTAGTCCAAAAATTATCAGGAGGTGCCTAGGGACCAGGGCGCTTAGTTTGGGACAATTTCCAGGAATATCTGTCGAGTATAGCCACCAGGGCGAGTTATCCAACATTTGCAGTAGTTGTCGTGAGTTTCTGGAACTACATTTTGTTGATCTATCCATGCTTATGCAGATCTATCCACATATTATGTCACATGTATTTTGTATTAGTCACATTGTAATCCAGTGACAATCCATGAGGTCTAGCTAATTATTATTTCTCTTCTTTCTGCATTTCAGTTGTATTTCCTATTTTTTCCATATAATACATGCTATTGAGATTGTGTTGGTTCATTACTTCACATGCTTCATATATATGTCCAAACCTTATTTGTATGACACACACATGCAAAAATCACCAAGCATGTTAAACAATTAACTAAAACGCATCCAGAAACCCCTAGAGTATCAGATCCGAGAGTCACACACACATGCAAAAATCACCAAGCATGTTAAACAATTAACTAAAACGCATTCAGAAACCCCTAGAGTATCAAATCCGAGAGTCGGAACACTAATTCAACAGTAGATATCCAGATCCGTCAGATTTGAGATATTTCGGTGGTATCAGAGATGGTTTTCTTGCCAGCCTATGGGGAAAATCAGTGAGGAGTTATTTCATATCGTTTTCACTAAAATTCAGCGGTGATAACTTGCACTTATACCTTCATATGTAGGGGTAGAGGGAAAAGTTCAGATCAGATATGGAGGATAGCGTGAGGAATGTTTGTAACATTCTTTCACAAGGGAAACAACAATTGAAGCAGGCTATGGAAATCTGTCAATACAATGCAGGGATCAATGGATCTAATGGTTCAAAGAGGCAAGAAAAAAAACATAAAAGACATGATGAGGAGTTTACAGGTTGTTTGAGGGAGTATCAGGAGCTTGGTCCGTCATTTCATGCAGAAATGTCATTCAAGGATTTTTGCACAATCAAACATCTTGAGTGGTATGAACCCCGACTAACAGTGGACAAGAATGTGAAGGTGCCAAGGAAAAAGGTTGATGGTGCATATGGTGAAGAGACCCCATCAATCGATGTTGAGGACTCCACATCATACCTTATTAGTGATGCTCATGATAATGAGGATGTGAGTGAAAAGTTGGTAGCGGATGATATACCTTTTGAGGTTGACCTCATTTCTCAGGAGATGTGTATCAGAGATGAGAGAGAGGTAGTTGGTTTTGAGGAGGTTTGTTCAGGATCACCTATTGAGATGGATCTCATTTCTCAGGAGGTGTTTTTGAGTGATGCCGGGCAGAGAGGTACAACAGATGTTGGGGAGTACTCTGATGAGGATTCCACAATTGACCTTGGGAGAAAGAGTCATGAGGTAGCACTTCAACATGATGTGGATGTTTGTTCGTGTGAGTCACACCATTTGACAAGGAAACTGAAGGTTCGCGAGGACATGATTGTGGCAGCCATGAGACACCTCGACGACACACATACATT
>CBVK0100085553.1:0-16376 GCA_900067695.1 Picea abies
TGTGTTCTAAGGTATGTTATTTTCAGGTCATCTTACCATTTTTTCTATAATTTTTTTTCTAGAATGATTTATATGGAGAAATAGCTATGGTATTGATAAGACATATCAAGGTACCTTTGGTAAAAATTTCAGCTCTTGATTCGCTATAATTATGGAGATACACTTTGTGGAAGATAGGGTTTATGACCAGTCCTGAAGCTATTCAATAAACAAGTGTTCCGGGTAAAACAATCATAACTTATTCATACAAAATCCAAATGAAGTGGGACAGCTTCCATTATAAAGTGTACAAACTCTGTTTTCTTTTGTGCGAGTTTTGGAATTGGATGTTAAATATTGAGCGCAGGGCATGTTGTACAATTTGGATCTTCTGAATAGACTAGAATTGAATAAAGTCTACCATTCTTTCTATAACCTTTTTTTGGGGAGGATTCAAGGAGTGAAAATTGGAGGTGTTTTAGAGAATACATTGAGTTATATTATCTACAGGATCAGAGTACTCCAAGAATTGAAGAATTTCAGAAATTGAAGAAGTCTCGGGAAGCATTATCATGTTCTATGTGATGATTGGTTGATGGTGATGATTTAATGTAAAGTTTTATTATCTCTCATATATTTTTGGGTGGAAGGAAGGGGCAAGGATGGAGAGTTCAACTCTCTCTTGATATTGGAGGATTGTATATTCCTCTTGGAGGTTTATTCCTCCCTTTACATTTGGAAGCTGTAGCTACCTTTGGAAGTCATTACTTCCCTNNNNGCATGGTGTATTGTGGTGTATTGGTGTAACTCTTATACTATTGTTCATTGATCATTAGATATAATTGAATGGTTTAAGTATAAGTTGAAAAAGGTTTTAAATTGTACTTGATACTGATTCACCCCCCCTCTCAGTATCAACAATTGGTATCAGAGTGGGTTACCTTCAGTACAGTTTAACCACTGGAAGGAAGATCCTAAGAAGAAATGGAAGACAAAATTCCAAATGGGATTCCACCATTTGATGGAATCAATTTTGAATACTGGGGTAATAGAATAGAAACTTACTTGAAATTTCTTGGGGTAGATGTTTGGTTCTCAGTTGATTCAGGATACAATGCTTTGAAGAAACCAAAGACTGCAGCTCAGAAGGAAGCAAAAAGGAACAACAAATTGACAATAGATACCATCCTGGATGGATTGACAGATTCAGTGAAATCCAAGGTGGGATCATGTGCATCATCAAAAGAGCTTTGGGACAAGCTACAATACCTTTATGTAAGGGAAGAAGCAGAATAAGAAGAAGAAGAAGAAGTTGAAGCAAATTACAACATCTCAGATTTCAAAGAAGAAAATAGAGGTCAGTTCTTTTGCTTTAATTGTGAAGGAGTAGGTCATGTTGAATTTGAATGTCCTCATCCAAGGTTTGAAAGAAATGACACTGAAGAAGAAAATCCCAATGAAGAAGAAGAAAATCATGAAGAAAAAATTATTCAACAAGAAGATGAGAATCCTAAAAAATTGAAGCATGTTGAGATTGAAAATAACAAGCTCAAAGACACGCAAAGAAAACTAAGAAGTGAAATGGGTAGTTGTGAAAAGACAGTTGTAATCTTGAAGAAACAATTAGAAGACTTTGAGAAACTAAGAGAAGAAACCATTTCCTTGAAAACTCTACTCGAAGAAGAAAGAAGAATAGGAGAAGTAAGGAATGCCCAAATGATGAAGAAAGAAGAAGATTGTGAGAAACCTGAACAAGAAGTTGTCTCATTGAGGAAGACCTTAAGAAACTCTCAAGTGCCAAAAGACTTAACACATATTGGATGCATGGGTGAAACTTCATACAAAGAAGATGCAAATACCAACAAGAAGGTTGAAGAAAGAGCTACATAGACAGTTGATGAGAAGTGGACCAGGATACTAGAAAGAAGTTATGATTACAAAAGAGATGAATATCCAAGAAGACCTCCTACCTTCAGGAATCAAAGAAGATTTAATCAGTATGAAGGAAACTATAGAATAATAGATCATGAAACCAGATGGACTACATCACAAAGAATCCCACTTACTCCAAGGTTTCCAAATTTATTTCTTGGTCATTGTTATACTTGCAAAAATTTTGGACATAAGGCAATTAATTGCAGAATCAATGAAAGGAACACATACACAAGAAACATGAATGGTGTAAATAGAAGATATGGAAATAATTGTGGATTTGTCAACAAAAGTTATAATTCATTTTCCCCATTGATGGACAAAAATATTGCATGCTACAAATGTAATTATCTTGGTCACAAAGCACAAGATTGTAGATATATTAATGAAGATGTCCCTATGCCAACCATAGTATGGAGAAGGAAAGAGATTCCAAACAATGAATATTGTCAAATAGCATTGACCGCTGAAGAATGTAAAGAAGAAGAGGAATGGTACATAGGCAGTGGATGTTCTTTACACATGACCGGGGATCAAGACAAAATCATCAGCTGGAAGAGAAAGGGTGGCAATGTTGCATTTGGAGATGACTCATCTACCAAAATACTTGGAGAAGGTGTACTAGAACTTGGAAGAAAAAATGTAAAAGAAAAGAATGTCCTATTGGTTGAAGACTTGAAGCATAATCTACTCATTGTTAGTAAAATGTGTGATCAAGGATACACTCTTACGTTTGACTCCCGAAAATGTAAAATCAGAGAAAATAACTCAGGAAGATTGGTTACAACTGCAACAAGAAGACCAAACAACATATACATCCTAGACATGAATAAGAGAGAGAAGACATAAGCCACACCAAATGATTCCAAGGAAGAAAAAGTCCCAAAGACCAAAAATAAGGATGAAGTATTATTGAGTGCCATATGTTCAGGGGGAGCAACCCTAAAGAAGAGAGTTACCTTTTTCCATTAAACTTAGGGGGAGAAGCCCTACCATTTTTCATTGATGTCAAAGGGGGAGAGAAATTGGGATCATGATGATAGGGGGAGCGTTGCCATCAATGACAAAGGGGGAGATTGTTGGAAGATTGGTTGTTGTCACTGTTGTCAACCCTAGTCATGCATTTTGGACCACAAGATTGATGAAGGTATTTGGACATGAAGGAAAATGCACATGCAGATACAACACCCATGGATGGATAGTATACATCATGTTGTTTCTGTTGGTATGTGGCACGTCATGTGGATCCTCATGGTTGAGGAGAAATTAATTTTTGAATATGACAAAGTGAATTGAAGAAGGAAGTACATGTAGGCCCTGAAGAAAATTAAAGAAAAGAATTACAAAATAAGAAAGTGTCAGGTCGGCACTAATGTTAAAATAAAGTGACATAAATGGTATAAATAAATATCATTATACATTCATTTTATACACAAGTTGAATTTTAGAGGAAATCAGAAGTAAAGAAGGCCATATTTCAAGGGAGGATGATGTCTTTTGGTGATGTGTTATAAGGTATGTTATTTTCAGGTCATCTTACCATTTTTGCTATAAATTTGCTTCTAGAATGATTCATATGGTGAAATTACTATGTTAGTGAGAAGACATATCAAGGTACCTATGGTAAAAATTTGAGCTCTTTATTCGCTATAGTTATGGAGATACACTCTGTGGAAGATAGGGTTTGTGACCCGTCCTAAAGCTAGTCAATAACCAGGTGTTCCGGGTAAAATAGTCATAACTTATTCATGGAGAATCCAAATGATGTGGGAAAAATTTAATTGGAAAGAGTACAAAATTTAGTTTTGTGTGTGCGAGTTTTAGAATTGGATGTTAAATATTGAAAGCGAGACATTATGTACAAGTTTGGTCTCCTGAATAAACTAGAATTGAACAAGGTCTACCATTCTCTCTATAACTTCTTTTTGGGGAGGATTTAAGGAGTGAAACTTGGAGAAGTTTCAGAGAATAAATTGAATACTATTATATACAAGATCATAGTATTCCAATAATTGAATAATTATAGAAATTGAAGAAGTCTCAGGAAGCATTATCAGGTTCTATGTGATGGTTGGTTGATGGTGATGATTTAATGTGAAGTTTTATTTTCTCTCTTATATTCTTGAGTGGAAGGAAGGGGCAAGGATGGAGAGTTCAACTCTTTCTTGATATTGGAGGATTGTATCTTCCTCTTGGAGGTTTATCCCTCCCTTTACATTTGGAAGTTGTAGCTACCATTGCAAGTCATTACTTCCCTTGAACAATAACTATTGATTATTTCTCATATATTGTGCATGGTGTATTGTGATGTATTGGTGTAACTCTTATACTATTGTTCATTTCTCATTAGATATAATTGAATTGTTTAAGTATAAGTTGAAAAAGGATTTAAATTGTACTTGATATTGATTCACCCCCATCTCAGTATCAACACTCACTTCTTTGAATCCAGGGTACTGAGGAATATTCCTTCTCCTTGATGCACAACGTAGATGCACATCACAATCTCTTGACAAATAGTTTAGATCCACTCGACTCCTAAGGTTCACCTACTTAGTATACCCCACTCAAATCATCAACCATTTAAGGTTTGGCATCCGTCATTCTAAGGGAACCCTAGATTCCTTGTTGGCAAGGCGCATCATCAATCACATCAATACTCCAACTTTTGACTCAGGAGAAATTCACAACATATCGACGACTATCATGCCATCTCCTTAATCACAAATCTACGATTGAGATATACCCTCCATTGGAGTCAGAATTCACACTTTAAAGGAGTACTTTGATTCTTTCAAAGTCATACTCTGAAAATAGTCAATTCTAAAATAGTTATACTCACACCCAATCTAGTCAACCATTTGATTGCTAACACAAATATCACAGTGACTCTTTCAGTCAATTTTCTCTCGTTCTTCCCTCTAGATATAATAAGTGGGACTCACTATGATCAATGGAAGAGGTTTTATCTCTCCTGCTTCCAAATCTGCGATCCTCACATGCTCGAATTTGGAGCATATCATTTAGAGGTTCTCTCATAGAACATGATATTTCCTTCCGAAGACCCCACTTCGAACAGTTCATTTCAGAGTCTCTCATTCAAAACCTTTCCCATTTATCCTGCGAGTTTTCTCCAATGCTCTGACTCTTAATATCCCATCGATTAACAGTCTCGGTCTCTTCATATCAATGATTTTTTTTCTTCGTTGACTAACAGGGGTTTGAGGGAGTCATAACTATCCATTTCTATGAATCAACCATTTTTCAAGCTCTATTGGTCTTTAGTACTAGATTTTGAATATTCAAAACAAATATATGTCCAATGCAAGCTGCCAAACATAAGGTTAAAACCTCACATGATTCACAAGTTCTCCACAAAGGAAATTTAGCCTGTTCGAGAAAGTAGCAGTTCACACATAGTCATTTTCACGATTTAACAGAGAAACAATAAACATCATAACATATATTGTCTTATAACATTCAAAATCATATATTATGTACAAAAAACTTCACTTAGATTCAAATAGAAGCACATTCTTAAAAATATTCCATTCATAAGCATTTAGATGTATCATTCACACTCAGTATCAATACAAATAAACACTTATTTGATAAGGAAGTTTCCAAATCCAACTGACTGAGAGAGGACACCTTTCCTCCCAACCTTAGGCCTTGTTGTAGAGTCATTTCCAACAACATGCCACCCCTATTCCAAGCCATGATACCACCAATGAAATTGACTCAGCAGGGTTCTGAGTCTTTGATGACACAAGAAGGTTACTCTCCTTCCTCCTCTAAAAAAGTAGAATTTTCCACCTCCCACTGAGCTTCATTTATTTGCAGGTTTATCAAGTGGATTCTCAAGTGGATTTACTCTACACAAGGGAGTCACGTCTTTTCTAAATAGTACCTTGGTGACCTTCCCTTACCAGTGTCGATTTCTATCCAGTAAGCACCAAGTTGCAACCAACTATTTCTCAAATTTGGGAATGTGAGTCTTCTATGCTCAGGGTGTTCATCAACAACTCAGAAAAGATTATTTTTTTCCTAAGAAATGTTATTCTTGTCTTTCTCCATCAACACATCTACACCTCTACACTCACTTGCTTATCTCTAAGACTTTTTCTCCTCTGTATTATGTTACGAGGTCTATTTTCATGCTAAACACAATCTTTTTGTGTGACCCCCTTGCTCTTCACTAATTTAACACTTGGTGTATGCTCCTCTTATGTTCCCCTTATTGCACTAATTTTGTGTGTTTCTCCTTCTTCGGTCTCTTTTTTTTACATACTCTCTAGGTCTCTGTGACTTCCTATAAATGAAACCTGTAGTCCAATGTCTTCATCTAAAGAGGGAGGTTCCATGCTACCTTTCTTGTCAGTTGTTCAATTGACCATACTATTATGTAATGGCCCAACTACCATACTCATTAACTCTCCACCCACCACTTTGCAACTTCTTTCATTGGTAACATGGTTTCATACTAGTCTGATATGGTGGTAGGTGTAGTAATTATGTTTGCAAGCATAGTTTAGCTTGTGGTGCAAGCTTCCTATTTTCTTCATCGATGCATCTCAGTCCCATTCCACTCAACCATTCCATCAGTCCATCTGCCTCATCAATTTCCTCTAGTATATCATGGATAGTACTTATTAAGGTTATTCCCCCTCAATCAATAGTTTGGTGTTTATATTAAATCAAAACACAATTGAATGCCTCATAATGTTATCATATGGAGTTTTTTCATAATTATAGTCTTGGGAGAAAACAGGGCATTACAGAATTCATTCAAGTGTGGATGGATATATCCCTAGGAGCCTTGACTTTAGAGGAAAGTTTGCAGGATATGGAAAAAAACATCATTTAACCAGTGATGGGAGGGCAAGGAATCCCTGTAAGGAATAAAGGATATTGAGTCATGAGAAAGTCCTAATATTTTGTGTAAATATTGCAAGATATGCAAGACATTTTTTTTCTATGATATGAAGAGGAAAACAATGGCCTTAGAGCGATTCAGACCTTTAAATACCTATACTCAACCCTATAGAACTATGAAATTTAGCTAAGTCCTCACGTTGGAGCATTAGCCAGTAGAAACCCTTGAAGTTAGGTTGGGAAGGTTTAAGGTCATTGATATGGCAGGGTGAGTGAATCCCAACCCTTTTGGGGGAGACATCATCATCGTGAATGAATGTGTGCCAATACTAATAAAATATCGATAACGACAATGGAAAATCCTAAAGGTGGGCCATGACCATTGATCTCTTGGGAGAGTCCATCGATAAGATCTAGAACATCGATGTGATGTATATCATCATCAGATTATTAAGAGTTGGTGGAGTGGGGATCAAGATGAGTGCAGACAATGATAAGGTGTAAGGATCAATGAGAGTCGTCGATTAGTATGTAAGAGAGACTTAATCTTTGTCATGGATATTTTGAAACCATAGCTGAGTGATAAAAGCGAATGATAGCATCATGATGACATTGCTTTCCAATTTCATAGCTAGTGTGTTTTGGTGGTGATGTGTGTCATCAGGGGAGTGGTCAACCCATGCAAGTGGTCTCGAATGGGGTCAAAAGACCAGAATACACCAATCATAATATAGAAAGTTATATCAAAGGGTTGGAAAATCTTGACCATACACGGGAGATTGTTGAGCATGGTCTAGAAGTGTGGACAAAGGTAAGTGCCGACAGTGACAAGGTTTGGGGGTTAAACGATAGTCATTAATCATTGGTTGGGAGAGATGAAATATCATCCATGGATCCTATTAGGACCCGCTCGTATCATGTAAAAGAGGTTAAAGGCATGGTATTTATATGTTGTGTAAGTGGAAGCACCGATACAATCAAAACCATTGGGGTAGAGAATTAAGAGTTGTCATATTTGAGAAGAGTTTGATAGGTGGGTCATTGTTGGAGCATTAAAGGTTTATTTTTCAATTCTCCATAGGAGTGAATCCTGAACGATGATGAAGGAATTGTGAGGATAGAATCCCCAACGACAATGAAGGATTTCAGAAAAAGGCATAAATTTTGGATGGCATGATAAAGGGAAAGTGCCATATAGGTGCCATGCAAACATCACATAGGATGAACCTAGTGGTGGGGAGCCACGTGGTTGCCATGTGGTAATGAGGTGGATTTAATTAAAAGGGAGTAAGTATATTTCAGGAGGCTATAACTTGAGATCCTGATGTCAGATCCAATGATGATCACAATCATTTGGAAGGTCTAGCTGAATTATAATCCACCTATGTCCTTTAGAAGTTTATGAGAGTGTAGTATACATGAGAGGAAATTCAACACCCCACCAACCTCAGATAAGTATATGGGTTTAAGTCTGTTACAGTGGTATTAATCAGATGCATCCAGAGGGAGGACCAAGTGATGATTGAATTATATTGCATTAAAATCCACATGAAACGAAACATTGTAGATTGTTTGTTTGATCCCATTTCATAGTCCAACTTAATCTCTATGCAATTGGTTAAGAATATTGGACTAGAGACATAGGACCATCCATAAAAGGATCCTTTGGGGTGGGTATGACAAGATATGGAATTGAATGTAATCAAGAGATGCAAATTCAAATTCACCATAAACCCAAACGACATTGATGAAGTGGTTGCAGATGTGGTCCCTTTGGATGTGTGCGGATTCATCTTGGGAAGTCCATATTTTTATGTGAGGGATGCCATATTTAGGAGAAGATATAACCAATATAGGCTGGTCAAAGAGGGAATAGAATATTCCATAAACATACACAAGGAAAAATCCAAACTCTCTGTAATCAACACTCATCAGACCGGAAGAATCATGGCTAGTATGAATAAATTTGTGTTACTTTTCTTAAGAGAAGGAAAAAAACAAGGAGAATGAAACCAATTGGAGATGAAGGAATCCTTGGAAGGATTTAGTGGGAAGCATCACCAATAACTAAAAAAATTGATAGAATCCTATAGAAAAGTGTTTCAAGAGCCTCAAGGATTACCACCCAAGCATGTGGTTGAACATGAGATTCAATTGTTGCCAGAGTCACCACTACCAAACATAGGGATGTATAGGAAGTCCATCATCGAAGATGATTAAGTGAAGTCAAAACTAAATCATTTGTTGGAGAAAGGACTTATTAGACTCAATACACCACCTTGTAGCTCACCCATCATCATGGTGTGAAATAAAGACAAAACTTGGAGAATGTGCATTGACTATCTTGCCTTGAATAATAGTACCATCAAGAATCAATATCCTTTGCCAATTATTGATGAATTTTTGGATTAATTGCAACAAGACAAATCCTTCACCAAATTTGATTTAAAATCCAAATATCATCAAGTAAGAATCAAATTGAAGGAGGCGTGGAAGAAAACATTTAAAACATGACATTGTTTGTATGAGTGGTTGGTAATTCCTTTCGCTCTATGCAATGCACTTGCAATATTTGAGGAAATTTATCATAAATTTGTCCACAACAACAACACCATTACATTCCTTCACTACCAATGGGAAGAGTTTTCATTATGGAAAACAACAAAGAGAATTTGAATATTTGAAGAAGAAAATCAACAATGCCCTAATCGTGGCTATGTCGAATTCGTAGAAACATTTTGAGCTAGAAACTTATGCCAATGGATATGCATTGGGATTGGTGATAATGCAAGGAGTGAGGTATATATGCTAGAATTCAAAGCTATTTTATGTATAAGTTATTGACTACCCCACATATGATAAATAACACTTTGTGATTGTGCATGAATTGAAGAAGTATATGAATTACTTACTGGGAAAAGAGACCATTATACACATAGATCATCAACCCCTTTAGTATCTATCAATATAGACCAAGATGGAATAGCTAATGTACTACAAGTGGTTGGGTTTCTTACAACAATTTTACCTAGTGATCAAATACAATAAAGGAGACACAGATAAGCTAGCAAACATGCTCTCTTTACCACCATTGAACAAGATCACAATAGTTGGTGTAATCATGCAACTTGAACCATTAACTCATACACTTCTTGGTGAATACTATGAATAAGATGAATAATTTAGAGGAGTATATAAGAATTTAAAGGAGAGGTTGGTCATTTCCAAGGAAGGGAATGAGTACCACCTCAAATATGGACTATTGTACAAGATTGACAAACTATGCATACCTTAGGGGAAAGGTGTTCAATTTATTGGAGAAGCACACACATCTAGAGTTGTTGGGAATTTTGGTGTGACAAAGATTGTGGAAACCTAAAATGATATGTGTGTTGGCCAAAGATGTTGGAGCATGTTGAAATATTTGTGAGAGGTTGTGTTCCTTATAGCACTGGAAAGCCAAGTAACCAAAAACTTGGCCTGTACATGCCCCTACCAATACCAACTAGGACTTGGCAGAGCATCTCCATGGAATTTATTGGAGGTTTTCCTATGACTCATAAGGGCCATGATTACTTGTTTTTTGTGGTGGATCTCTTCAGTAAAATGTGCATGATCATCTTGTGTAAGATAACAAACTTGGGATGAGAGGAGGCCGAGCTATTTTTCAGTCATGTTTGGGTACATTTTGTGTTGCCAAACTCCATCATATTTGATTGAGACAAATTTTTTTTGGGAAGGTTCAGGACAACACTTTTGGAAATGATGGATACCAAATTGAAGTATTCAACAACATTCCATCCTTATGCCTATGGATAAACGAAGGTTTTTAATTGAACATTGGTATAGTTGTTGAGAGACTACAATAGAAAACATTCGCAGACTTGGGATGATAAACTGGTATACATCCAAAATTCATACAATAGAGCACTCCATAATTCTACCAAGAGGTATCCTTCCGAGACATGTCTTGGCTACTTACCTCGCTCACCATTTCACATTGTGTATGGGAAACAACATGATGGAGGAGAGATACAGGGGGATGAATAGAAGGCATGAACACTCATGGAAAAAATCAAAGACATACATCTAAGGGTTCAAGAACAACTTGAGAAGAGTCACCAATGGTATAAAGCAAGATATGACCAATATAGGGAGGATCACAAATTTTATGTTAGAGACAAGGTCTGGCTATATTTTTGCAAGGAATGATTATAGGGAATGACAAAGAAGCTCAAGCCTATCAAATATGGACCTTTTGATATCATTGAACAGGTGAATGAGAACAATTTTATGATAAGGATTCATACCTATATGAAAATCAACTTAGTGCTAAATGTGGAATATTTGAAACTATTTGAACCTTACATGTTGGATCAGGAGGACGAGGAACAATGTGTTCTTCCAACTGGGGAATATTTTTAACCACACCCTTTGGAAGAATTGAAAGAAGATACAATCATGCAATGCAAGAAATGGATCACTCGCAAAGGACAATAAGAGATGTGGGATATTGGTCTCAAATGACAGACTCCAAGGAAGGATAAATGGTATGAGAGGAACCAGATTGCAAGTTGGTTCCCTCATCTATCCTTGGAAAATTTTTGGGACCAAAAGCCTCCCAATGGCTAGGTATGATCCAAATTGGATTTGAACAATAAATAATTGGCTAAGGAACAAGATTTTAAAAGGATTTGCATGGGCAAGGTTCAAGGATTTGGATAAAGAAGGGATCGGTCTATTGGCATGAAGGGATCTATACCATCATAATTGACTTCCACACCTGCACTCAATTAAAACCAAAGGAATTAAAAATAGGATGATTGTAAAATGAAACAAAAAGAAAGTGTATTAAAAAAAGGATAAGTTTCATATACTCTCTCTATCTATGCATAAAGAAAAAAGGAAAGGAAACAAAAGGAGGGTAACGAAACTTGGGGAAGCTGAAGGGTCAAGGATTTCTGACCTTCCACCTATTCCATCTACCTTCTATATGCTAGTTCTTGGAGATGGAGAAAAGGTTATTTGGTGAAGAGAGGAAGGATTGTGTTGCCAAGACTTCACTGAGAATAACCAAGCTGAACCAGAGAGTCTATTATCATGCCATTACCGAATAATAAAAGGCTATATGAATCCAATTGAATTTTGATTTTCCCATTTGGTTTCCAAGGTAAAAATATTGTCAACTGCGTTTTTTTTTTCTATTACTTAGATGTGTTCAGTAGCTGACTGGTTAAAATTCACTTGTGTAGCTTATTAAAATTGTTGGTCATCCATTATTATTTTTTGTTGTGTATAATTTTAATTGTTGTGGGTGAGGAGAAGTTGGTTGCACAATTAGTTCTCTGGGAATTCCTAACCAATGGAGCACCCTCTATAATTGTTTTCAAGTTCTTCTTTGTCTAGTGCCATCCCTAATTTTCTTTCATGTTCCACTTTGTGCAGCATGAACCCTAAATTATTGTGAACCCTAAATTCTAAGAACTGTGCCATCAATTCTCATTGACCTTCAAGTGAACCTTATGAGGAGAGACCAATGTAAGTATAATTTTTCCTTTACAACATGAACCCTGACTTCTAAGAGGAACAATGGTTTGTTCTTCTTCGTTGACCACATTTATGAGCATGAAATATATCTCCAAGAGTATCTTCAGACTAACAATGTTCTTTGAATATACCTCATTATCATGTGTTGAAAATTGAACACTCTAATGTTATTAACCTATTACATGGGTGCTACTGGAATCTCCTTGTTGACAATACGTTTATTTTTCTCTATTATTCACTTGTAACAGTCTACACTAGCTTTGTGCATCCTTGAATAACAATTTCCATTTATTCTTTAATGCCTCATCCTTCATGAACGTTTTGGCATGATTAAGACAACCACTGACTAGAAGAGATACAAAGAAGAAGAAGAATTTCATTAGGATCCATGTTGAGGAGGTGGCTGGGAAATAAACCTGTCATTTTTACATATCAAAGAGTAGGGTAGAGAGGGAGAGGGAGAGAGGAAGAGAGTGTTAAAGGGGTGGAGAGACAACAAGTGAGAATATAAAGGTGGGGGATAGAATGGGGTGTAGAGTAAGAGAGAGAGGCGGGGGGCGGGGAAGGAAGAGAGGCAAAGACACAGACATAGTGGTGGGAGATAGAGGGTGAGAGAGAGAAGGGTAGAGAGGGAAGGAGAGAGAGAGCGAGAGAGAGAGAGAGAGAGAGAGAGGGGACACACACACACACACACATATATATAGAGAGAGAAGGGGATAAAGACGGTGGGAGAAGAGATCAAGCAAGCAAGAGGAAGAGAGAGATGGATATAGTGAGAAAGAGGGATGGGTGGAGAGAGAGAGAGAGAGAGAGAGGGAGAGAAATAGAAACTTAGGCATAAGAGTGCACACCCATTTAGGAATGCAAGCACATTCTTAGAGAACATGTGTATTATTGGGAACACACGTCCATTCTTAGGAGGGCGTACATGTTCCTTCCATTTCGTTCTTTTTTGGGGTGGGAATGACAACTCTAGCATACTTATTTGCTAAGTTGGTTCCCTTGGATTTTGGTTTTGGATAACAAACCTCATGGTTCCCTCTACAAATACATTGAAACCTCCCTTTTTATGAATGGCTCTCAATATTTCTATTGTCATTATTTTCCTGTAGGCTAGGTAAGTTTGTTTCCAATGAAACTACACACACATATATAGTCAACACTATCGATTCTAAAATACATACGTCTTTTATTTATGCTTTATCATCTTAAACATTTTTTTTAATTAACTTATACACAACACTAGAAGACACGGGATATACAAACAAGGGGGTCTCATACACCAATTTGGTGTGGCTTGGCCGTGACCTTAAAAATATATATTATTATTATTATATTATTATATATATAATTTTAAGACCGTCAAGGATATAATGACTTTCATAGTTTTAAAAAAATATAAAATTAATCTTATAAATTTTGCAAAAAATATAGGGTACTAGAACAATGGGTTCTCTATAATTATGCAATTTTTGCAAGAAAATTTCATAATTTAAGGTACATGTGCATTATATTTTCCTTGAAAAATAACATACCAATGTTAGGAAAACTCAAAACTCAAATTTCTCATAGTTATTCACAAATTCTATAAATAATGATTGTGTATTCTTAAAGCTAATTAGATTTCCTACATTTCATCGTTTTACACCATATTCAAATTCATTGAAAAAGTACCTTGAATAATCCATCAAAGTTAATATATTGTTGTATTTCCATGTTTGCATTGCTACTAACCTTCATGATAGACCTTCATTAGTTTGCACCCACAACTATCATTAACTTCCACCCACCACAATAATATGCTTATCCAAAAAAAATTCTCATCTTTTATTTGGTTTCCTAGTAATTATATTATATGTTATTAGGCCCAAAGGCATACACCTATTGACAATGGGCACATTTAATAGGTTTTTAATGCTTAATGAGTTTTGTGTAGACAAGATTAAATATTGATGAAATATTCTTAGTCATCCCAATAAATCAATGGTTGTGATTTCAACCACTAACTTCCTCACTATTATAAAAACATCTGTATACATATTTATACTTTTAGTTTTACATGTTTATTTGTTTTGTTACAGAATGGAGAGAATTGAATCGGAGTTTCATTTTTTATATTTAGTGATATAGTATATGTTATTTGTATTTAGTGTTGGTTTATTTTAATAAATGTAAATTTATATTAAATATATTATTGTAACTATTCTAAATTCTGTTACTAATTTACTTTTATACCTTAAAATTGAAGAATTTTTCTGTATTTACTTTTCTAATGATTTTTTTCAAATATATTACTTAAAAAAAACCAACTATTCACTAACCACTCTAACTGAATAACATAAACGGACGGGCTTGATCGTTCTAAATTATCTTAGAATGCCAACCGACACTTTTGTTCTTAATTTCCATCTCAATGCAATTAATAGTTTAGTGGGTTTGATATGGCATTGGTCTGATTCCACCCATTGTTGATTTTCTGCAGAAGCGGAGCACACGGAGGAAATCCATTTCGCATCTGATTCTGCAGAAATTCTGGAGTCAGCCGGAGATAATTCTGGAGTCTGCCGGAGATTTGTAGAAATGGTTAAGGAAACCGGTTACTACGACGTGCTAGGAGTCAGTCCCACGGCTACTGAAGCAGAGATGAAGAAAACCTATTACATGAAAGCTAGGCAAGTTCATCCTGATAAAAATCCAAATGATCCTCAAGCGGCAAAAAAATTTCAGGTATTGGGAGAAGCTTACCAAGTTCTCAGTGATCCAGCACAGCGGGCATCATATGACGCAAAAGGAAAAGCAGGTGTATCAATGGAAACAATGATAGACCCAGCAGCAGCCTTCGCTATGGTGTTTGGGACCGAGTTATTTGAAGACTATATAGGCCAGCTTGCAATGGCTTCAATGCTTTCTTTCGACAAGTTTACTGAAGATGAACTGACAGAGAAGATGAAGACTGTCCAAAAGGAAAGAGAAGAAAAACTTGCACGGATTTTGAAAGATCGTCTTAATCGGTACGTAGAAGGTGACAAGCAAGGGTTTATACAAGAAGCTAAATCTGAGGTTCAACGGCTCAACAGTGCATCTTGTGGACGCAATATGCTGCACACAATTGGTTACATATATGCAAGACAGGCGGCAAAGGAACTTGGAAAGAACCCCATATATTTGGGTGTGCCTTTTATAGCTGAATGGTTCAGAAACATAGGGCATTCTATAAAATCTCAAGTTACAGCAGTAACAGGTGCTTTTGCACTGCTACAGTTGCAAAAAGATCTGAACCGGCCCCTGACTACAGAGGGTAATTATTCTGAAGGTGATTTGGAAACTAAATACGATGAATTGATTATTAACACACTTTGGAAACTAAATGTGCCTGATGTTGAAAGCACCCTTTCACATGTGTGCCAGATGGTCTTGCAAGATAACAGTGCCAAGAAAGAAGATCTTCAAGCTCGTGCCAAGGGTTTGAAAACTCTGGGAAAGATTTTCCAAACTGCGAAACTGAAAAATGAAGATGGAATTCCAGAAAGAGACACTTTTCCTAGCTTGGATAAGGAAGAATGCAGCAATTATGCAAGCTCTCCTTATACATCACCAGAGACTCCTCCCAGCACGACTCCACATTCCCCTCAGGACTCTGGAAATGGATTCTGGTTCCGTCGATCAATGGATGCTCTTTTGCGGCTTTGCGGTTGTGGATTGTCTCGTTAACCATATTCCCACGGAATCAAATGGGTAAGGTAACAAGTTCATAACAATACAGTAAGGAAAGGCTTCTTCCCCACGTCAAAAGGTTAGAACGATTATTTGTATCAGTAATTGGTGAGCGTATAAAATGTTAATAGGCATATAGACTAGCACAGCCACATAATTGTGGCTGATCAAAGCCGAAAGGTCGATAAGATGAAAAGAATTTTTAAAAGAATATATTAAATTTTATTATTGATTAACAAATAAACTGTTGAGCTTCATTTATCTGGTGTTAATATTTTAATTTCTGTTAATCACTTACGTGGCAATCAATTAGCTATCAAAGTAATTTT
>CBVK0100085554.1:0-20272 GCA_900067695.1 Picea abies
ATATATATATATAATTAATTAGTATTGTATGAAATCAGCTACATTTCTATTGGATTCATATATATGTTTTTTTAATTAGTAGAGTGTTGTATGAGATTAAGTAACAATGAATTTGGCTATTACAAGAAAAACAAAAATCTATATAAAAACACAAAAATTTATATAAAAAACAAAAATTTATATAAATTTGTATGATCTATTCTCAATTAAGAAAACTAAATAACCAGTATTGTTTACCTATTATATGTAATATATAATATATATATTACATATAACATTCACTTATTATTTGTCTATTGGATTTAGGTACCATAAGAAAAACAAGAACCTATATAAATCTGTATGGTCTATTAGCATACACTTACCGTTTTTATTAGGGTAAGTCATGTACATTTGGAGAGCAAGCTATATAGATACATTAAGAATGTTCTGGTTGGACATTGTTGACAATCAAACAAAACCCCGAAGTCTGTAGCTTATAGATAGACTTGTCTTTTTTACAGGATTTTTTTTTTCCAAAGAACGTGTAGCGATATATGGCCATCTATGTCTTGACTAGCGTTGATGATTTTGGCCTTGGTGAATAGGAAAAACAACCTTAAACTTAGAGAGATGTTTTTCACTACATAGTCGGTTGATTGCGCGTGGGTTTCACCAAGAATAGGAGCATTATAAGTCAAAAAATTCTAAACTTTTAATAGAAAAAACTTTTTTGAAAAAGAAAAATCTTTCATTTAAAAGGTACTAACAAAAACACAATGACTAAGCTTAAGTGAATTGTGTTTCAACATTTGAAAAATGGTTTTGTATTATCCTAAAATGTAGATTAAGTTTAATGTATGTTAAAAAAAAGTTTATCCTAAAATGTAGATTAAGTTTAATGTATGTTAAAAAAAAGTGTCAACAAAGGATAAAGATTGATGAATGAAAAAGGTTAACTGTAGGATAGTTAATTAAATAAATATTAAAGTAAAGTATATAAATAGAGGGGCCAAACACAATGATTAAGCTTAAGTGAATTGTGTCTCCACATTTGAAAAATGGTATTGTATTATCCTAAAATGTAGATTAAGTTTAATGTATGTTAAAAAAAAGTGTCTACAAAAACTAAGGATTGATGAATGACAAAGGTTAATTGTAAGATAGTTAATTAAATAAATATTAAAGTAAAGTATATAAATAGAGGGGTTCTTCTTGGTAAACAAGTGTAATCTTATTAAGGAAGTGGACATCAAGGATATTGGGGTGTGTGCCAAAGTTGGTGGATGAAAACGTGGCAAGGGGGTCAACATGAAGCGCACTTACAGGAATGGGGGACGAAAATGTGGCAAGGGGGTCAACATGAAGGCGCCCTTACAGGAATGTGCACATGTGATCTTGTCACAATTTTCCTCCCGCTCTAGTTACTTTTTACTTTTATTCAATTTATTTAATATTTTCTAAAATAATCTAAAGTATAAAAACTTCTAACCTTCTAGACAAATCCCATCCAAAAAATTCGTAGAGAGTCACCTCTTTCATTGCCTAACATTTCCTATCTAAAAATAACTATAGAGGATTTACAAGAAAAAAAAAAGTTAAGGGGGGCATTTTGCATGTATTCCTCCCTTAATATCAACCTCCAACATGCCCAACATACTTGGTAGCTTAGAACACACTCTTGATCGGGTACTTTAATGCCCCATTTAAATAAAATTTTGTCTTATAAACCCATATGGAACCTATAACATTTATTCATTTAGGACACGACAGAATTTCCCATGTTTGGTTCTTCAACATTCCATCATATTCTACATTCATGGATTGTTTCTAATATTTCTTTTCTCTAGTTTCCTCAAATAAAATTATTGGTTGTAATACCTTTGTGTAAGTTCACTTCCATATCTTCTATTTTATTTTTCACAAATTTCACTAATGCTCTTCATTTTTTTTTTAGTAGGAGAAAATCATTAGGATGTATGCCTAGCAAAACTTTTTTTATTTCTTAAAATATGTATTTGCATGTTTATTGTAATTTTATATTTTAATACAAGAGAAAAAAAACTAAATTATATGTCATGCCTTATTAAATTGTAGTAGATATTATTAAGATGGAATAGAAAGACAATGAAAATCGTACACAAGTAGATCAAGGCTAAAAAAAACCCAACCCACCATAGACACCAAACATAAACAAACATATTGATGAGGGCTTGGCCACATTGAGGTCTCTTGTCCATGAATTAAGGGACTCAAGCAAACCTAGCCCACTGTATCATCCAACACTTCCTAGATGGGTCCATTCAACGTGAGAATTAGTTAGTGATCTTGTCAGTGATCCTTCAGATAACTGTTGGACAAATTCACAGTTCAAGCAAGCCTCTTCTCTTTTGGCTCAAGTTTTAGAGACTCATGATCCATGTACATTTGCAGAAGCTTCAGGTCATCCACATTGAGATACAACAATGAATGAAGAGTATTGTTATTTAATGGAAAACGATACTTGGGATATTGTACCTCTTCTAAAAGGAAGAAAACTTGTCAGATGTAAATGGGTCTACATAACTAATTATGCATCAGATGGAAGTGTTGAAAGACACAAGGCTCGGTTATTTTGGAAAGGATTTTCCCAAGTTGAATAAATTGACTATAATGAAACCTTTTCCCCTATAGAAAAAATGAATTCCATCTCCCTTGTTCTTGCCCTTCCTACCTCACATAAATGGGAGGTCCATTGGATGGATGTTAAATCCTCCTTCTTGCATTTTCAAAAAGAAATCTGGATCCTAATGTCTATACCAAGAAAGTAGGAAGCCATCTCATAATCCCTCTACTTTATGTTGATGTCCTTATCCTTACTAGTAGTGACTCAAAAATTTTAAACCATGTGAAAACCAACCTTAAGAAGAAATTTGAAATGACGAACTTAGGATTTTATTTCCTTGGCCTCCAAGTTTTGAAAACCAATGAAGGAAATTTTATTTCGTAATCTAAGCATGCTTGTGACCTTCTTCATCGCTTTCACATGCACAATTGTATACCAGCCCCTTCTCCCTTCCAATCTGGATTCAATCTTTCTACCACATGCACTTATCCCAAAGTTGATTCCACCTTATACTGTCAGTTAGTTGGTAGCCTCTTATACTTGACTCATACTCATCCTGATCTTTCCTTTGTTGTTAATTTTGTTTCCTGGTATATGCAAACACCACATGAAATCCATTGGAAAGCATCTAAAAGGATACTTTGTTATGTCCATTGTAAAGTTTAGTTTGAGATACATTATAGTTCAAGGGGGACTCCTTTATTGGTTGGTTTCACTAATTCAGATTGGGTCAGCGACACTGATAATTGGAAGTCCATTGCAGGTTATGTTTTCAGCCTTAGTTTAGGACCTGTCACTTGGGTCTGTAAGAAACAAAAAGATATTTCACTTTCTTCAGCAGAAGTAGAGTACTGAGTAGCGGTAAATGAAAGTGAGGAAGCCTTATAGCTACGACATATTCTTTCAGAGTTTGGATTCCAACAACAACATCCAACCAACCTTTGGTACGATAATTAGAGTGTCGTCAAGCTCGCCAAAGACTAGTTCAACATCAACGCAACAAACACAATGAGCTACACATGCACTTCATCATAAACCTTATTCATGATCAAGTTATTGAAGTTCTCTTTTTCCCTATAGAAGATCAAGTTGCAAACATTTTCACAAAGTATTCTACAGAAGCGAAGTTTTCCAAACTTCGATCTATGTTAGGAGTTTAGGAAGTTATCATCAAGGGGGGATAAGATCTAATTCCTCATTCCTTCTCCTATTGTCACTATTGTAAATACTTCAATATTGTCCCACATTGTTCTTAAGGGGGGATGTTATAATATTTAGACACTTAAGAGTTAGTTATGATCTACTTGATCTAATTTGTCATTAGGTAAAAGCGTGTTTCTTTAGTATGCATTAGTATTCATTTGTAGTTAGGAAATCTGACGGTCATGATATGTTCCTGATATAGAGTGATGTGACAGTTCATATTATCCTACATCTTAAAGGCCATTAATCCATGGCTTAACACCCGATTGGTCCACGATCTCTATTTAAAGAGCATGGAGGGTCATTTGCCAATGATCGATTGTGAGAAACCCTCTTGTAAAATCTATATTTAATCTTTTTCTTTTTCATTAATAAACTGCTCCAAGTGGTCGTGTTGGCTAGGGCTGTGGAAGTTTCCTTGTAGGGGTGTAACCACGTCAAAGCATCGATGTGTTGATATTTGATCTAGTTGTGTGAGTGGCTACTAAAGGTGTTCATCCTCTATTGGAATACTCATGTTTTAGAACATGTGTCGGGACAATGCAGAAATGAAATTCCTCTAGGAGATGATGGAGAAGCGCCTCGACTAGCTTATGGATTCAAGAGCACAATACCCATCTCAGCATTGTACCATAGAGGAGCTTCTTTAGGAAACATTGGAGCCAAAATGGTCGAACGAGTCTGAGCATGCTTTCCCCCACAACTATACAAGCAAGTAATTTTAATGGCTTGTTATTTTTTGTTCATCATGGTCTATGTTTGGCCTACCAAGCCACAGAGTTATCTTTTCTTCTTTAGCAATAGGATTAGCATATTTATTTTGACTGTTCATTATGACAGTTTGTTAGATAGTAATTGTTATAACATAATTTTATGGTACTAGTTTCTGAGACATTGTATGTAAATTTTGATCATGAAACGTAATACAACTACTGTCTTACAAAAAGATAATATAATATAATAAATATATTATATTATATATTAATTAGAACATAATAAAATAAAGAAAATATTTTTTTTTGTAAATAAAGAAAATATATATTACCGTAAAAGCATCATGTCAGCAAAATGTTCATAGTTTTCCACGTGTTCTGCAATAGTGGGGAAACCATAACAGGTGGCTTGCAGAAAAACTTAGAAAACATAATTAAAACTAGAAAATATGATGTGATACGTGTCATGCTCCATAAATATGATGTGGCTAGTATCATGCACTAGAAAATGTGGCTCATTCTAGAAAACATAACATGGTTGTTACCATACACCAAAGAATGTAGCAAAACTAAAAATATCTTAAGCTGGTTCCTGATATGAAAAAAGAGAGAGAAGCTATAGGTTTGGCGAACCCAGACATCCATCATTGTTATAGGTGAAGACCAACCTTTTTCCTTGAGTTGGACAATGTGTTTTATCTGGTGCACCCAACAGGGAGTCGAACATGAGGTCCATGCATCGAATGAGGATTATCTGATTGTGAATTTGGTTCTCCAGATTCCACCACATATCGAAGATCAGTTGAAGGTGGTTGTATGAGAAATGGTGTGGATTGAGCATCTAGGCTGCTAAATTTTCCCAACCGTATCCTCATGAGGAGTTATGTCTACATCAAAAGTTGTTGGTTGAATTTATTCCATGGTCAGTCCAGGGATGGTGTTTTAGGCTATCCAATCTGTCAACCAACTAGGGGGAATTTATTCCTCAACCACGCAACTACCTTGCTCCAATGTTCGCGCCTCGGGATTGGTGATGATGTAAGGCTCTGGTGGAGCTTCCAAAGACTCCATATCAAGAGGAGGAATTTCTTCATCCATAGGGAAGCTTCCAGGATCAAGCATGGTATCAGAGAGGGGTGGAGGAGAGTGTAGAGCATTAAGGGAAGGAAGAGAAAATCAAGTCAATTCTGTCCAGTTCCAGGAGATATGATGGTTGGAAGAGAGGATTGTGAGGGGTTAGGGAGGTTGTGCCGAGAAGTGAATCCATAATATTGTGGACCTCATTTGGGTTTACAACGCTCTCTAGGCATGATGGAAGAATTGCAACAGAGGATGGGGCAGGGAGGCCAATTAGAGTTCTGGTCCATAGAAAAAAAGGATATAGGTACAACACTGGTGAGATGAAAATTGAAGAGGGTAACCAACAGAGGGATGGAATCCTTTGGATGGAGGGGAGAATTCTTGAAGAATGAAGGCTTGGAATACTAAAGGAACACGATAGCCAGGAGAAAATGAAGAATGAAAACATTCATGAGGACTCTTACCTTGATAGAGGCTTGTGAAGTGACTGTGAGAAGCACCATGAAAGAAAAGGTGACACCAACCTGATGCCTTGCACCTACTCCAATATTGCAACTTTGGTTCCCATGGGGAGCCACTAAATTCCTTGTAGTGTAGCAGTGCACTACCATTGATCCAGATTTTATGAGCAGAATGAAATGAATAAAGATTATTCTCAAAAGATTCTTAAAGAATAATAAAAGATATAGAGTAAAATTGGTTTCTATTCAATAAGGAAATAAGCTAAAACTGTAAAATGCAGCGGAAAACAAGCTTGCTAGAATGGTGGTAGTTGATCTCTTAGAAGAGATGTGAAGGATGCACTAATTCACAATAAGATGATTACAATGAGGCTCTGAATCCCTTTTTACAATAAATAGGAATTTCCAAAATCCTAGACATCGAAAAACATTACCCAAGGAGATGAAGCGCCAAAATTCATGTGGGCCTCGTTTGGGTAAGTTAGTACATCAACTTCTCGGGGTCATAACTTTTGCATACGATCTCCTTTTTAGGAGAACGATATCCCGTTGGAAAGGCATATCCAAGGACTAGAAATGTTTTCGTAGAAAATCAGAATTTTTTTATAGTATAATTGTGGTGATCCCTAAAAATGTTGTTTAGGGCCTCAAAAAAACCATGGAAGTTAGGGACCCAAAAACTAGGAAAAAAATGTCAAACTGGAAAACTGCCAAAATGAGCCAGTTGGAATAGGTAGGAGGCCACCAAAATCCATCTATATTAATCCTCTCCCCTCATTGAGTTCCCCCATTAGATGAGGAAATGTTTGCTGAATTTGGCCTCAGGTGAGCCACTTACCTTTGTGGAGGAGTTGTCCTACTTTGACAACTCGATAAAGCTGGATCCTTTGTTGTCGAGTTCCCTTGACAGTTTTTTCCAAAATTTGATCATTGGATGCCTGTTATATGTAGTATGGGTTCAGATTTGTTGGTGTTAGTTGTTCTGCTATCTCTAAGGTGTCCAATAATGGTGGGAGATAAGGTCGAAGGAGATCCATGTTGAACATTGGGTGTAGGTCGAGGAAAGGAGGGATGTTGAGCTCAAAAAAAATTTCACCCACAACCTTGGTGATGGTGTGCGAACCATAACAGAGTGGGAGAATCTTTCGATGGGGTCCTGTAATGCATTCTTTCTATAGGTGAAACCAAAGTTTATTGCCCAGCTGAAACATATGTAGCACCTGTTGGCAATGGAAGTCACTCCTAGATTGCTTACAGGAGCAGAGCCCGACGCCCATCAGTTTTGATGTCAAGATTTGTTTAATGGGGTGATCGGATGGGTAAAGGTTCATGAAAATATGGCTTTAACTTAGGAAACCGAGTCTGGTATGTAGAAAGCAAGGGAGGTCTTGATCCAACTTCTGTCAGTAAGTGGATTAAAGGGTGATAGATAGAAGACTTGTGAGAAGGGCGAGAAAGACTGCCTCGGGCGACAGGCCTTTAGAGGCTTGAGGGTGAAAAACTCAGAAGCCAAGATCCTCTTGGTCTAGAGCTTCAAGGAGCTGAGGGGCGACCCGACTGAATCCCTTAATTCCAAGTCGCTTCAGCACTGAGAACATCATAGGAACCGATTAGAAACAATGAAACTGTTACAGTGATCCAACCTACATCATCCTATAACAGCTGTGACTCGACTGGACCCTCCAATTCTGAGTTGTTCTAACACAGTAAACAAAGATATGGAAAATAAGCTGACATCCATAAAGTAAGAAATCTCCAATGTCTTGTACATTAACCAGAACGACCAACGCTTCATCAAAACTTTACAATCGAGAGCCTTTCTCAACCATCCATCGATTACAAAATACAAAGACTAAGTCTATATACTCAACAAAATTCTCCTATCAGAGGAATGTTCATTCATCCCAGGCGTGGTGTCCCCTCAGCCAAATTTGGATGGGTAACTTTTGTCAGATGCCGCCTTAACTACGCATGGCTCCTGCAGGGGAGATAGAAGCAACATTAAAGGCCAACATGGTGTGCACAGACTTTCTCTGGTCAGATGAGGACCGTCCATGAAATTTTGGAGAAACTCAGTGTACAAGACCGTCTCGGGCAGACTGTCTGTCGGAACCTCCATACCTCACATTCAATAAGTGAGTTGAGGTTTCAACTACCTTTGTTCACCATCATTTAATTCTTCAGCAAGGACCAAGATCAAAGTCACATTAGATGGCACATGGAGATCACGATGATCCTTTCGGCGGCTAGCCTCGACACCTTTGGCTCCTTTTGCACAGTTCTTTTCTTTCCTAGGTGGCCATGGGTTGTGACCCTATGCTTACTCGAAAAGGAGCTTTCGACGTTTGTGAATAGGAAGGGGATGATCCCCATCCCTCGAAACCGTGATGAGAGAAACTTCAAGATGGCTTGAGTTGGCGTCGTGCGTCCCCCTAGATCTAACGGCTCTGAACTCACCCGATGATGTTGTGAGCCCGATTTCAGGCACTATCGACACTGGTTCAGGGCTTTGAGATGTATAACGACAAAAAACCTTCACCCTTTGAACTCGTGACTGTCGAAAAGCCGACGTGACCAGATCTCGCGCCACATGTCCTTTGGATGAACGACTGCCATCCATGCCCACACATGATGTGGGCACTATCCATTGCACTATCCTCGGTGCATCTTCTCTATCTGCGACTTCCTGCCAACTGTTGATCTACTCATATGGATGGATCAGGACCGCTGACACTATAATTTTTCCCGCTCGCTTGATTTTAAGTCCGAACAAGACTTCTTCTATGCATTGCGCTTGGGTGCTCCTTGTGCAACCTGTAGACTTGAATACTCTTGTGCCCCAGACAAGAAATATTACTAACATTAGGCTCCATGGGGGATAGAATCGTCCTTGTGATGCTCTAAGGACTCATTCCGCAGCTTCAGCGCCTTGCTATTGGGCTATGGAGTCAAGCTCAAAACATCCTACTGCTAAAAATACAGGCCGAAAAATAAAAGAAATAAAATAAAGATACATGCTTAAAGGAGCTTATTTATATACAATCCTAAACTAATAAAACAATGTACATGGGGCTAGGTGAAAGAAGACTTCAACCATAGCCAATCAAGTAACTTCCTGAAGGGAAGCTCTTTCCTTCTGTCAATGATCACAAACAGTGGATGTAACCGAGACAGCAGAACGATTACACTCTTCAACTTCCCCTTACACGCTAAAGTTGAGATGGGATATGGAGGCTCCAAAGAATAAGGGAAATTCCACTCCATGTATTTGCTGACAGGGTCATCGAATGAGTGGCCAATTCCAGGAAATTGGCGACAGACAGCCTCTTCTGCTACATAGTTGTTCACATGCGGCCGAATATCTCTAATAAGCATAGGCAGGTGAATAACTTAAGTGGGATCGCTAATCTCAAGTGGTGGATGCTCACTGACTGGTTCTGAACAAAGGGCATACTATTCCTCTAGTTCTTTTTCCTCTTCTTGGCTCTCCCCCAAGTCAGATTCGTATTCATCATAAACAGGCCCCCTCGGGTAAATTCTTCTCTTCCTTGTACTACTCAGCGTCTCTTGAAAGACTGAGATGGCTGATTTCCTCTTAATAATTTTCCTTAGTGAGCAAAGGACAAGGTTCTGGAACCTGCTCTTAGAGATCCAGCATATCGAGCTCAGACTCTGATTCATAACTGTCATAAGTGGTCTAGCTTCTCTGATAAGAAAAAGGTGATGTGGGGTTTTGTTGCTCCTCTTCCAGATAATCATCAAAGTCGTGGGGGAAAAGAGCTTCTCCAACTTGTAGAAATGGAACTATCCCCCGCTCCTTTGTTTCGACCCCAAATGTAAACACATCATGGGAAATCTCATGAAGGAAAAGAGAACAATCCTCTTCCACAACTACCTCTTCATCGTTTTGATCTGAGACATAAATCTCATCAGGGGTAGATGTTAATGCATTTACAAAATATTCAATAATCTCCTTGAAAGAGCCATCTAGAACATCTACCTCGGAGACTGGAAAATCCTCCCCATTGTCCTCAAATTCCAACTTTGCATATTGAGAAGAGAGATACTTCACCTGCTCCATCAACTCACTCAGGGTGTCTTCTTCCTCCCTAGTATCTTCATCAGCTTCATGACCCTCCTTTGATGCAGACGAATGTGGAGGAGAAAGGAATGATTTATGATCTAGGTTGTCAGGATCATCCTCACAACCTATGTCCGAAACAACTTTATCTTGTATATATTTTTGGAATCCCTCACAACAGTAATGACAAATAAACTCAGAGGGATAAAGCTCCTGACAATAGGCCGTGAAGGTTGCATGGAATTCACTGAGTGAAGAGATACTAGCAGGGGGTAAAGAATGATACCATTTACGAGCATCCCCTGCTAATGACAACATGAACATTTTCAGTAATACATCCTCATGATGTATCTCCTACTGATGCATGAGTTCATGAAACTCTTTGAGGTGCTGAGCAGGGTTTTCCTCTTCACATTTTCCAAATATGGGCAAATAATCGCCCCATTCATTCAAAGAGGGTACAACGTTAGGAAAACCAAGAATAGCAGAAAAATTAAAAGGAGCAAACCTGCGAGCAAATATTTTCTCCATATCGAACCAGTGAAGTTGTCAATCGATCCTTGAATCATGGGATCACCAGGTGAAAGATGCGTAGCTTTGAATGTATCTTGTCCTTGTTCACCATCAAAGTCCAGATCCTAACGTTGTTGTTACCCAAGGAAACTTCTCAGGCTGAGAAAGAAGCTGCTGAAACCTTCTCAAGAAAGCTCCTTAGGGTCAGCTTTCAGGTGTGTTAACAGTAGCCACAGCTGAAACAGTGATGTGGAAACCTTGGAGTCACCACAATGGAGTCGCTAGGTGCACAGTAGAAATATTGAAGCGCTCTAATATCTGATGTACCTTCAGAATCAAAGGCTCAATGTCATTCTGCCCAGGGAAAATCTTCAACTTCATCCCCGGCAACAGTGCCAGAAATGTTAGCGTCGGAAGTCACTACTGGATTGCTTGCAGGAGCAGATCCCGATGCCCATTAGTTTTATGTCACGATTTGTTTTAATGGGGTCATCGGATGGGTAAAGACTCAAGAAAATATGGCTTTAACTGAGGAAACCAGGCCTGGTATGTAGAAAGAAAGGGAGGTCTTGATCCAACTTTCGTCAGTAAGAGGATTAAAGGTGGTAGATGGAAGACTTGTGATAAGGGTGAACAAGATTGCCTCGAGCGACAGGCCTTTGGAGGCTTGAGGGTGAAAAACTTAGAAGCCAAGATCCTCTTGGTCCAGAGCTTCAAGGAGCTAAGGGGAGACCCAACTGAATCCTTCAATTCCAAGTTGCTTCAGCGCTGAGGACATCACAAGAACCGATTAGAAACAATGCAACTGTTACAGTGATCCAACCTACATCATCCTATACCAGTTGCAACTCGATTGGATCCTCCAATTCCGAGTTGTTCTAACACAATAAACAAAGAGATGGAAAATAAACTGGCATCCATAAAGTAAGAAATTTCCAATGCCTTGTACATTAACCAGAGTGACCAACGCTTCATCAAAAATTTACAATTGGGAGCCTTGCTCAACCATCCATCAATTACAAAATGCAAATATTGAGTCTATATACTCAACAAAATTCACCTATCAGAGGCATGTTCAGTCATCCCAGGCGTGGTGTCCCCTCAGCCAAATTTGGACAGGTAACTTTCGTCAGACGTTTTCTTAACTGTGTATGGCTCCTGCAGGGGAGATAGTAGCAACATTAAAGGCCAACATGGAATATGCAGAGTTTCTCTGGTCAGATGAGGACCGGCCATGACCTTTTGGATAAAATCAATGTACACGACCGTCTTGGGCAAACTGTCTACCGGAACCTCCATACCTCTCATTCAATAAGTGAGCTGAGGTTTCAACTACCTCTTTTAACCTTCGTTTAATTCTTCAGCGAGGATCGGGATCGAAGTCACATTAGATGGCGCATGGAGATCATGATGATCCTTTCGGTGGCTAGCCCCAATGCCTTTGGCTCCTTTTGCACAATTCTTTTCTTTCCCAGGTGGCCACGGGCTGTGACCCTGTGCTCACTCGCAAAGGAGCTTTCAGCGTTTCTGAATAGGAATGGGTTGATCCCTGTCCCTCAAAACCGCGATGAGAGAAACACCGAGATGGCTTGAGTTGGCGACGTGTGTCCCCCTAGATCTGACAGCTCTGAACTCACTCGATGATGCTGTGAGCCTGATTTCAGGTGCTATTGACACTTCAGGGTTTGGGGCTTCGAGATGTATAATGACAGAAAGCCTTCACCCTTTTGAACTTGCAACTGCCAAAAAGCCACGTGTCCTTTGGATGAACGGCTGCCATCCATGCCCGCACATAATGTGGGATCCATTACTCTATCCTCGGTGCATATTCTCTATCTGCGACTTCCCGCCAATCGTTGATCTACTCATATGGATGGATCAGGACCGCTGACACTACAATTTTGCCCGCTTGCTTGATTTTAAGTCCGAACAAGACTTCTTCTATGCGTTGTGCTTGGGCGATCCTCGTGCAACCTGCAGACTTGAATACTCTTGTGCCCCAGGCAAAAAATGTTACTAACAACACCCAGTGTTGATCATGGAACTGCTTGTACTTGTCATTGGAATTATGTAAGATATCCTGAACTTGTTGGAATATATGCTGGATCTGCCCAATGAACCAGGTGGACTTTTCGGCTTCAATTTGAGCAGGAGATGAGTCGGTCAAGGTGACCGAAAGGGGTAGTGAAAAATCTATGGGACCCAATGGTTGGAATCCCAACCCCACCTGAAAAGGGTTGTGGCCAGTTGAGATATAAAAGGATAGGTTGTAGTTGTGATAAACATAGGGAAGACTCTCATACCATGTGAGAGGGTGCTTGGAATTATACATGCACAGGATATGCATGATCATTCAATTTACAACCTTAGTTTGGCCATCTGTCTGGGGGTGGAAGGTCATAGATTTGGTGAGCTTGGTGTCCAGCAGTGACCAGAGGCTCGACTAGAATGTGATGATAAATCGATTGTCCCCATATGAGAAAACAATTTGTGGGATTCCAAAATGTACCCAGACTCATTCAAAGAAGAGCTTGGCAGTGGACTCTATTGTGATGCTCTTCTTGTAGGCAGATATAATCACCATCTTAGAAAAGAGATCAACAACCACAAAAACAAAGTCATTTCCCCGCTTGGTGGATGGGACACCTGAAATGTAGTCCTTTGAGATGGATTCCCATGGCCTGTCAGGAGTAGGTAGAGGGGTGTATAGGCCCTATTTCTTACTGGTCGGTTTGGAAATATCATAGGCAGTCCAGGACCTGATATATGTGTTGACCTCCTACTGAAGTTTTGGTCAGTATAAATGTTTCTGCAGCATTACCACTATTTTTTCAACGACAAAGTGTCCTACCACCAGAATGTAGTGGGATTACCATATCATCTTTGCTCCCTTTCTTGATGGAATGTACATATGGCCCAAATGGCACAAAAACCCATCCTGAAGATGGAAATTAGTGACAACTACATTTGTGCCCAACATTTGGTAGGTCGTGGAGAAGTCCAGGTTTGTCTCATAGATTTGGGGCCATCCAGAGGTCTCATGGACACAAAATTTTAGCACCGTGGTGAGTGTTGCGATTGGTGGTCTGTTGGGGAAATCAATGACATGGTTGGTGCTTCCTGTTTTATAATTGATGTTGAGGTGTAATTGATGCAAGTATGTGGACCACTTCTGATGGAAGTCATTATGCAATTTTCCTTATGTATGCATGAACTACAGTGGCTTATGATCAGTGTGGATGATTGTCTCGATAATAAATGCAGAGTCGACATGCTCCACCTTTCTTCTATACCAGTACGATTGGGCTCCTGCAAGGTGATGAGATGGGATGGATGTGCCCTTTGTGGAGAATTTCTTGGATCTGTTGCTTGATCTCCTCATTCTCTAATAGAGAGAGGCAGTAGACTAGTTGATTGGGTAGTTGTGCATCAGGGGTTAGATCGATGGGGTGCTTAACCTGAGAGTGCATAGGTAGCCCGATAGGTGAGGAGAATATATCCAAGTATTATTTCATGAAGTGATCCACTTTATTATGTTGTGTGGAGAGGTCTATCAGAGAGACCTTGTATGTGGTTGCAATCTTTTGCTCATTTTGAGAGAGAATCACAAAGAATACAAACTTCCCCATCTAAGAGATGAACTTCCTGTATTTGTTGGCAAAGATCAAGGAAATAACACTAGGTGGGATTGTCTTGGGTATCCTGTACAATTTCTCATGCAAAGTAATAATAACACTACGAGGCCTAGACTCATATACAACATGAAGTTTTCATAAATATGGTTGGCCCAAAATAACATTACAAACTTAGAGAGGGGAAACATCACACAATACCTCATCTTTGAAGGGCTTGATGTTGTATGAAAAATGGCATTGTTGGATGATGCAGATGTTGCTTCCTTGGTGGATCCATCCGATGGTGTAGGGTTGTAGGTGCAGCGTTGTCGGCAGGGCAAGTTGCTTGATAACCTCTACTGAAATGAGGTTCTTCTAGCTATTGCTATCAATGATGAAGTATAGAGGGGTACCTTTCACCCACACCTATGAATGAAAAAGGCACTCGCCTTTCTCTAGCTCGTTTGGTTCACCGGGCTAGAGCTTGGTCGTAGAAATGGTAGCGTTGGATTCTATGTCAATGATCCATCTCCCCCTTTCTGGTTATGACTTAGAGTTGGAACTCACATCTGATTCAGAGGCTTTCACCTTAGACACCAGTGATTGCTTTGAGCATAAATCAATAGTGTTATGCGAGGGGATGTTATGGAAGTCACATTACTTCCCAATATCTTTATTTGTCTTTCCTTGTACTTCTTTGATTACGGCATGGATTGGTTTTCCTGAGGTTGTCCATGTTTGCCCTATCCTTTTTATGTGGGTTGGGTCCGCCCTTTCCTAGATTTTTCTTTGAGGAGTTCCTAGGCCCAAATTGCTGAGTCTTTTATTTGAGCTTATGCTCAATTTTGACGACATATTGGTAGGCCGCTCCCAAGGATGAGATGTCTAGAAACTCCATTTAGTCATGTATGTATCTATGTGGAATATAGGTATACTCGAACACTAGATGTCACTCAAAATATTTGATACCCATATTGGTACAAAAGGTATGGAAGATATTTGTGAACTCGGACACTGCTTGGTCTCTTTCCTATCGCAATGTGGTCCATTTTGTGTACAGGTCTTCATAACTTCCAATAGGGTAGTATTGTTCCTTAATAACATCAATGAAGGACTCCCAGGTGACTGCAACTATAAAGAATTAGGGCTCCTCTATTTCATTTTTCTCACAGAAATTTTTCCACCTATATTTGACATGGGGAATGACTTTAAGGAGTGAAAAAGTAATCTTTTCTCTATTCGAGAAGTTATAGATAGAGAAATACACTTCTATTAGATTCAACCATTTTTCTACGGAATATGCGTATATCTGACCTTCAAATATAGGAATATCAAAGTTGATTTCCACCTTGAAGGGGGAGGCACCTCCGTTTGAGGAATATGCATCGCCTGTTGGTAGCCATTGAAGGATTTGCATAGAACTATCCATCATCTCGTTCCTTTTTTGCATGAGGGCTTCCTCGAGGAAAATTTTGAAGGGATCTCCTTTGTTGTCGTCTTCCTTTTCTCCCACCATGAGAGGTCGTTTAGGCATGAAAGAGAGCTTTTCCTCAAGAGAAACAAGATTAAGACCTAATTCTTTGTACCCTGACCTCGTCGGGGACATACATTAATAACGACAAGGAGCATACCACTCTTATACCACTGATATGGATTTTATGGGAAGAACGAAATGAATACATATTATTATCAAAATATTCTTAACACATAATAATAGATATACAATAAAATTGGTTTCTATTCAATAAGGAAATAAGCTAAAACTGTAAAATGATGGAAAACAAGCTTTCTAGAATGGTGGCGGCTTATCTCTTAGAAGAGATTTGATGGCTGCAGTCATTCACAAGAAGATGATTACAATGAGGCTCTGAAGTAATTTTTACAATAAACAGGAATGTCCAAAACCATATACATCCAAAAACCTAACCCTAGGAGATGAACCGCCAAAAGTCATGTGGGCCCCATTTGGGTAAGTTAGTACATCAACTTCCCGGGGTCCTAACTTTTGCATACTGTCTACATTTTAGGCGCACGATAGTCTGTTGTAAAGGTATATCCGAGGAATACACATGTTGTCATCAGAATCTGACTCCCTCTACAGTCTAACAATAGCGAGCCCTAAAAACACTGTTTAGGGCCTTAAAACGACCTCGGAAGTTAGTGACCTAAAAACTAGGACAAAACTGCCAAACAGGGAAAATGCCAAAATGAGCAAGTTGGAATAGGTGGGACGCCACCCAAATCCATCTAGATCAACCATTATTGTAGCATGAGAGCATGTCATTCGAATGGGTTAGATATGGGGCTAGAAACTGGGTGTAATAACTCCCCTTGTTTCATGCATGCCATCTTTCTCCAGCTGACCAGCTAGCACCCCATTCGAGGAATTAAAAATTGAATTAAACATGTAGATCATAACATTTTTTTATCCCTTATCCCCTATATTTATCCCCTCTTTTTGTTTGTGGGTAAGAAATTTTATAGCTCCTAATAGCTAATTGGATATAAATTTTACGACTCTTGATTGCTAGTTCAATTCATAATATCGATTACAACAACAATTAAAAACATGTAACATATGATATCAAAAAATGACACAAAACTTAAATACATGTAATTAACCCACTTTAGAAAATTATTTAAAAAGAATAATTCATACAAATTAAAATATTTAATATTCTAAATATTTGTGTGCTTTTGTACATATTTCTTGGTTAAGTTTGACATTCATACATCCTTATAGTATATTAAAAAAATGTTGAATTAGATATTTTGAAACTTGTATTAATTATGGGAATATTAAAACATATGACCAAATTACAATTAAGTTGAAGTTAAAATATCACAAAGATTTTATAAATGTTAATTGAGCTTATCATAACTATTTTTAATTCTTCATTATGAACTTTTGAACAAAATCATTATTCTCGAGATGAAGACCAATTCTCACATCATACTTTCAAGTAAACTAGTTTGTAAAATTGTGATACAAAGTAAGGTTGATGATTAATATAATTTACTTTTAACTTTCCTAAACTTTAATTAGTAACATAAAACATATATTTACCCATTTTTATAATTTATTTACTTTTCAAGGCCTCTTAACTACAAAAACATGATAAACTTGGTATTTTCATTTTCATCATGTTGAAATATAAAATTGACATTATAATAACTTAATAATTGTTGTAATCTAACCTATTTAAATCTATCCTTTGTACTATATACAATTAATACATTAAAACATTTCTAAAAGGAAGGTATAAGTAACTGTGTTGCTAATTTCACTTGTTTTAGACATGAGTACTTTATTTTAGATATATTAAAAAATAAAGTACTTAATTAAGAGTACTTTACTTTATGGAGAAAATTACATAACATGACCTAACATCAACATCAACATAAACATATAAATTAAGTACATCAACATCAATATCAACATATAAATTAAGTACATCAACATAAACAAACAAAAAATGTTATATATAATGTTCTATATAACTTCTATAATGTTCATATCTGGTCAACAACTTCTATAATGTTCAAATCTGGTCAACAACACAAATGAAAAATATAACTACATATCTAGTCCAGCTCCCCGAGCAGAAGTAGGGGTGGAAGATTAGGAAGTGGAGACTCGACACCATGATCATGAGAAATAAGAAATAAAGGAGGAGGTGGTTGGTCAAGTCGTAGTATCTTCTGAGAATCATGTTGTGGAAAAATAGGTGATGCAACCTGCTCATCTAGGAGAGGTGAAGGAGGAGGTACTAAACAATAAGCGTCATCACCACCCTGATCAACATTGCGACCTAGAGGAGGAGGAGGAGGTACTAAAGACGAAGCACCATCACTACCCCGATGAACATCACCACCCAGAGTAGGAGGAGGAGGTACTGAAGCATAAATGCCATGATCACCACCTTGATCAACATCACCACCTAGATGAGGAGGAGGAGGAGGTATTGAAGCAGAAGAACCATCAACACACTGATCAACATCACCACCCAAAGGAGGAGGAGGAGGTACTGAAGAAGAAGTACCATCACCACCTTGATCAACGTCAACACCCCCAGGAGGAGGAGGAGGTGTTGAAGTAGAAGTGCCATGATCACCACCTTGATCAACATCACCACCCAGAGGAGGAGGATGAGGTATTGAATCAAAAGTGCAATCACCAACCTCATCATCATTAGTACTAGAGGATGAACCATCCCTCATCTCTACAAGTAACCTGACATATCCAACGATATGAGACATAAGAGAAATAATATATTCTTGCAAGTCCGTCCAGAGTTTCAAGATATCAAGGTCATCCCTAATGTCTCACATCTACACAAGGTGGATTCCCACACCAACCAAAACTACAGTCAGTCTGTCACACACCTCCATCCTATATCTAAGATTGGGCCTATTTTGCATGTCGGGTGGTATATGTGGCTGAGGACCATGATGTGTTGCAGCCTCAACCATATCCTAATCTACATCAAGTAGTGGGGGAGGAGGCATGCCCCCAACGAATGTGGCAACATATGAAAAATATAACACAATTTAATAATTATTTGATAATTTCATTAAACAATTTAATAAAAAATGTTAAAGAACATGCTAGAATAAAATTTATTTAAATTAAGTAAGACAATAAAATGAAAGTACAAGATTAATTTAAATCTTACCTCTATGATCGGGTGGCTCATTTGGTGTGAATGGTATATTAGGACATCCTCTCCAATCCATCCCCACGTAAGGGCATGACACCATCATGAACATGTGATCTTCCTCACTGGCTAATAGATAAAGTTCCTTCCTGGAAATCCTAGTTGGAAAATAGGGCATGCCCCTCTTAGGCATCATCTCACCCCACATGTGCATCTACACCTCAGTCATTGACCTAGGAGGCCGATAAAAAAAAGTAGGTCTCATCTTTGGAAACCTCTCAAAAAACAAACAAAACAAATCTGAAGCAAATGGGAATTTATCCCTTCCATCTATCATAGTATGAAATCAATCCAGTGCTATACAAAACTGCCAAAATAAAATGATAGATCATCTAATAATTCATGTCCTCTATATCAAAGAATCAACATAATATAAAAGAGTGCAATTAATGCATTGAGCATCACTAGTAAAGTGTGAAATGGTCGACAATAAAAGTGAGAGACACCTAACATCCTCTGCATCGAATGAGGTGATTTGTAACTATACACCAACCACCTTAAAATCACCGAGAGAAGGTATATTGCATGCAAATATGTTTGAGAGTAGAAAAGATGACACCCAGTTGCAACACCCACTGGGACATCAGGAAACTGGGAAAAATCCTCCCCTCGTCTAGATATCCCAATGATAAAATAAATATCCTCCTCAGTGGGATGGTACCACTGATGAGGACCAACTTTGAATGTCTATTGATGGGCATACCATCAACATATCATCTATGCAAGAAAGGAGGAATTCCCCTTCAGGGATGTATCCTCCTCATAGTACCTTAGGAGGCCTACATTCCTCAAGAGGAGCCACATAGCTGCAATCATAGCCGGAGCGTACAAACCCCTCACCCTCTCCGGTCTCCCACTCCTGAACCATATTGTACTGGTCAATTATTTGTTGTTTCTCCTCCATGCATTGACATATCTTCATAATTAACATATAAATTACATCAACATCATAAATAAAAACATAAATTTTCTTTTAGTAAATGAAAAAATTATTTTAAAATATGCAAACATATTTTTTTTCAAAAAAAATAAAAAATTAACCTTCAGGCTCCTTCAAAACAGTAAACCACCTCCCATGATACGCACACATATCTTACACACTGTATGCACAATGTAATTTATTTTAGGGGGTGTGTAGTAATTATCAATGCACTGGTGTATCCCATTATATACAACGCACCGCAGAAGCATGATGTCTCTTTAAAGCAGTGTGTCTAGATACTACGATGCCCCAGTGCATTCCATTCATCACAACACACCTCTTGAAATAGTCATTCATTTTAAATGGTGCATTGTATCCATGTT
>CBVK0100085576.1:0-14012 GCA_900067695.1 Picea abies
GATTGATCTATAAGATAATAACTCAATAATAAGTAGAATATTCTTCGCAGTTACAATATTTCAACATATCTACATCTATAATATAATATACATTATAGTAGGAATCAATAACTTACAATAGCAATGTGTTCTTCATTAACAATACACATTCTTTTGAAATTGTGCATCAGGTCATCTTACAACATACCTTCAGTTGGATACACTTCATGCTTTGTTTCCTATGAGTTTTATCCACCATGAAAGATTTAGACATAATTAAAAGTATATTGGTGTTTCATTATTTATAAAATAGAGGATTTCAAATAGAATATCTACTTACAAATTTTTCAATTAATTATCAATACTAGAACATAAAATCAAAACCCTTGGTTAATTTAATGTCAAACAAATGTTTTGTTTTACCTTCTTTGTATGTGAGCACCTTGTAGAAAACATCCATGGACAATTGTAATTTAATTAAATTATATAAATCACAACAAATATGAAATTTGAAGTAAGAAAAAGGCAAGTACCTCACAAATTTTGTGATTATCCTTTTTTTTCCTTGTTATCCCATCCAATGTGATCAATGGGTTCCATTTTGTTTTCTTTTTGGCAACAATAAAGCTATTGAAAATGAGTATTCCATGTGATAAAACTCATTCATTTACACATATCAAAAAAAACAATGACTACATATGTTTGATGCATGTTGTTGTTGGGATATCTTCTCTTGCAATTTAATTATTCTCATTTCTTTGACCATTTCCTTGTATACTTTTTTGGACATCCCTACCACCATATTTTGGATATCATCTCATTGAGCATCTTGTTTTTCTTAATCTTCCTAAAAAACAAGAAAAGGAATAAAAATTGATTAATATTAAACATGTTTTGAAAGAATACTAAGTGAGTGTTATTGTTATTGTACTATAATTTTGTTATTGCAAGACTCATAGGTCTTATTGGTCATTTCTCTGGAAACTCTTGTTGTAGTTTAAACATAATCTAGTTCTTGGATTCATTGGATTGATTTTTGTAGTGTGAGTGCTAAACGTTATTTCCACTATATCCCTCATAGTATTAAAAAATATGCATTCCTTGTCATTAACTTGCAGATAAATTGAGAACCAATTCATCATCATTTTTATCATTTGTATTTTTTTTCTTCTTAGGAGGGCCTTCTATTCCCTCATTGTAATTCTGTGTGCAACATTCAACATATAGAAAACCAATATTTTAAACATGTTAGATGTTATCGTTAAGAAATATGTTATTATTAAAAAATCATAAAAAACTTCATGTTGATTACCTATGATTCCACCTTTCTCCATTTGCAACATTGTCACAAAACCTTTATGCTCTTTTCCACTCAAATTGTGAACAATCTTCTAAAGTTTTTTTCATGTTTTTATTGTGCATGACATACATTAACCAATGCACACCATTTAAACCCACAGATAATTCAAAAATATATTACTTATATAGTATAACTTTAAGTAATGTGCCTTGTTCTCTTTTTTAGACTTGCTTATTTCACGCTTTTTTCAGTAAAACAAATCCCCTCATCTTCTATAAACCATCTTTTATCAAAGACATGCATCATGAAACATGTTTTACAAAATAAGTAAATATTCTCATCCTAAACCTATAACAAGCTTCTAAAACATTTTCAAGTTTATTGGTGCACTTTTCAATAGTAATGCACCCCCAATGCATCATTTAGTAATATGCACAAGTGTGTTACATCTTTAGGGAGCACCATGTAACCTGATGAAAAACTATACAAAATCACTAGACCAATGTTTTTGTAGATTTTTGTACCAAAGGGCGCATTGTACAATTATAAATGCACCAATGCATGGATATTGTATAATACACACCACATAACTTGAAAATGTTTTAAAACAACTAACGAGAATTGGTTTTGGAATACAAGGCAATGAGGGCCCAAATACATTAAGATATCTCTTACATCAAAAGTATTATTGCATCCAATAAACATGCTAATCAACAAATACCCTAAACCCCCCAAAAAAATATCATTGTCAAAGCGTAAAGAAACTAAACACCTACTATTAGTGTTTACATCAAAAAAAATCGAGGTAAGAAATAACAAAGTTAGGGCTTGTAGCATTGAAGTTGCATCTTAAACCCTTCTATTTTATTGAAATACAATGTAAATATGAATAGGAATAAATCATTTTTTTAGGGAATTTGTGAATCAATGGAGGGAAAATTTGTTGAGATGAAGAGAATTAAGTTACATACCTAAAATTTCTCCTCCACAGATTTGTATGGAACCCATAATGAGATCTTATGAATTCTTCTCTTCAAAAAAACTATTCACTTTGATCTCCTACTTGGTAAATGTCTCTTGCACAACTCTCAACTCTAAATTTTGGCATAACAATGAAGTGGGATTTTGTTTAACTCACTAAATTACAAAATAAAATTCTCACCTTTTTATTTGTTTCCTTTTCAGTGCATCAATGAAAATGATTTTAAAGATTAATATTTTCGACATGTAGTGCATCCTTCAGTATTAAACACAGTGGTATGCTCTAATACATTAGACTCACGAGAGTAACAAAGTTCAATGAAAATGGAAGTGTAATGTTTGCAAATTGTATGTTGTGGAGGTTTTATTTCGCATTGGTTTTAGCATAGGATGTTTTATCAATGAGTGGTAAATTTAAGTGCAACATTTCATCTTATGTAAACGACCACACCTATGCACCTAATATAAATAGGTGCAGCACTTAATTATAAAAAGACCTTCTAACTTTGTGTTTGAATATAGAAACTTATATGCTTTCCACACTTTCTTTTAAGAATAAAGACACATATTGCTTGTGGTTTCAAGAAAAATAGGAGATAATATCAAATCATTGGTTCTTCATATTCCTCATTCCATATCATTCCAATTCCAAAGTTCTTCCTTTTACTTTGTAGTAACTCTATATTTTATTTATAGTTTGATTATATGATTGATTAAATCCACTACATTTTCACACGCATTTGAATAATAATGTATTGACTTTTCTAGGATCCCAATTTAAGATTGATTTAGGATGCGCGTGATATTCCACCATCCCAATCTACACAAAAATGTCGCAAGCTCTTACTCAGAGCAAGGTATTTCAAGTAGATGGTAGATGAAAATAGAGAGCCACTTTAACCTACTAGCTATAGCATGCCATCTTCTGGTAGCAATCCTAGGCTAGTGGTACTTCACCATGAACTAGGTCTCTTTTATGACACCCAAGTAGTGTGTGGTTGTTAAAAATGAAAAGGTTTGAAATTAAACCCTCTGTGTGGCACACTATCCTATTACGTTAATGACTAGATACCCTAAGTTAAAGGTCGAATACCATCCACTACTGTGAAAGACCTAATGGGTGATATAGAAAATACATGAAGGAAGATTTCCATATGATCATCTTATGAATAGTTGAAAGCCAAATCAATTGTGTTTCGATTGAAATTGATTGGATCATCTATTTCTATTGAATCAAATGAGAGTTCTAGTGAGATAAAGTGTGGTATCAATACTATCGAAAACATATCTACTAGGAGGTCCAAAAGTTGTATGAGATGAGAACATCAATGTCCAAGTACACACAAAGGTCGATTCAATTGTTAGAGGGAAACAAGTACTTCTCTCTTCATATCCAAATGCGACGTAAATCCAAAACCTGTTACAACCATGTTTTGTATGGAGCTTGTTCATCTTCCTTGCATGTGCTCAATGCTAGGACCAAATTCTTCTTTCATGGTACTAATTACATGATTTCCATGTCTAAATATATGCTACAAATCTTGGGTTGTTTATCCTTTCTCGTGTGTTTGTTCCTGCCAAATAGTCATCAGAACCTATGCCATTTTGTTATATTTTTTAATATTCAAATTGATTTCTTGAATATTGTTAAATACAAACATAGTAATTTCCTGTATCGTATGTGCATGAACAATTATGATTCCAAAACTTTTGATAGGAATAACTTGTTGTATATCAATGGTCATGTATGCATTTTGGAAAAAATTGCAGTGTTCATAAACAGATTTAGGTGCTCCTTGTTTAATGTAAATTGTTCATTTTAGGAACACTACAATGACAAATAATTGTTTATGAAAGGGAAAGAATCAAGTCTATTCTTTGTTATGAATACAATACATAGTATGTCTCATAGTGATGAGTTATTAATAAACTAAAACATTAGTATACAATTTACCACTTTTCAAAGGAAGCTTTCAATGGGACTACCTTAAGATGTCCCCTTAGAGCATAAAAAAAAGATCATTAATTGATTGTATGTTTGGATTTTCAATGGAATTAATGTAAATTTCTTAGTTAATTCGACATCTTTTTTCTATGATGATTGGTTGCATGTATATTGGAAACAATTTATCATTCTTCTAATAAATGTTTAGCCTAATGTGTGAACATACTAAGTGCATCGCGTTTACTAATATTGGTGATTCAATGTTTAGTGTGAATCCATGAAGCTGGGTAAAACAATTTTTCAAGGGAGAGCATGAAAAAAGTGGTTTTCACACCCTTAATTGAGGTAAATTTAAGTGCTCAACCAAGATAGAAAAACATTGATTAAGCACTTAAATAAGCCTTATATCAAGGGTTCTTGACATACACAGAAAACAATCGATCACGGTGTTATATTGGGTCAAGTAAACCCTTGATTGAGTTATAGAGCTCAATCGAGGTCCCTTTTTAATTATTCATTAAGGCCTTTAGCTCAATAAAGCTACTTTTATTAAATCACAAGGAGTTCGATCGATGGTTTAATTAACCCTCATTTGAGGTATTTTAAAAATCCCTTTTAATCCCTCAAACAAGCTCTACAAAAACCCTTAATCAAGCTAAATTTCTTGATCGAGGTTTAAAATAGAATCCCCTTACTGCAAGATTTCTACATCTACAACTTTTGGGGGTGAAACACCTTATATATTTCATCTTAGGTGGTGGAGTCCAGTGGATTCATTGATGAATTTTGTAGCATCCCCACTATCATCTCTAGTTTAATTAATGCATAATATAGATATGAATGTGGCTATGACCAAGCAATGTAATATGTGAAATGTATTTCTGAATTTTAATAAGTAAAATGTGATGCTAGCTACTAGGGGGCATGGACAGAGATGGGGGCTGATTTTTCCATAGGAGAAGCGGGTGTCTAAGAAGGGTCCAAGGGGGAAATCATTTATAAGTATTAATCTAAACCCACATTCCTAAATTATATTATCATTGGGAACAACCTTTTATCTTTTTTGTTTGAGTGTATAAGAGCCCAATAATTGAACACCTATAGGAGGGTGGGTGTAGAAAGTCACATCCCATAGTTATTGGGAGTTGTTGATCTGAAATACTATTTTATGGTCTTTAAGTTAATATCATGAGGATAAAATCCCCCTACATTTTTAAAGAGGTGGTACTCCTCTCTATTTGTCTGAAAGATGTAGCCGTTGTTCTTGGATTGCACTATCAAACGAGAGAATGTTAGAAAACAAAACCGAAATCCTTTATTGATTTAGTTTTTGTATAAAATGGTTCTTGATAACTATATTTCTCCTTGAGTGCAACATTTTCCTAGAAATGGACCAAGCAGCTTCTTAGCAGTAAAAATATAAATAAAGGCTTCAATATCAAAATAAATATATGTCCAGCTTCATTATAACATCCCTCTGAAACACCTACAAGAAAAATATACAACCATAATTATCTCACAAGAAAAAGAGTGAAATGGGGTTAATCACTTCAGATAAATTTAAGTGATTTTGTATTCATAAAATCATAAAGATGAAGAGTGATTCATACTCCAGATTCCATGCCATGACAAGACAATAAAAACCACAAAAGAAATGAATCTATTGTAGCTCTCTGTGGATTTTTATACATAAAATATATTTCACATTACAAAGAATTTCAGTAAGTTGATTGACTAATGCCCAAAATGCAAGAACTAAACCTCCGTGAATCAATTAGACAATCATGCCTTACACTATCAGTCATATATATGGTTGTAAAATACTACTATTGATATTTTAGGCAAATTCCTAGAATAATAAAATAAACACTCAAAAACTCGGCCTTATGCTCAGTCTCAAGCATGCAAACACAAAGCCCTGAAAGAAATCGTGTAGTTGAAGAAGAAGCAAGAAAATGGAGATCTAAATTTGCAAATGAGAAATTTGGTTGCACAGTGAAGGTTGAAAAATGGTATTATTATTATCTAACCCTCTATTTGATGGTGCTCTCCTCCTTTTAAATCTACTCCCAATGCTTCTTTGAAATGTTTTTCCCTAGCAATTAGGATTTATGTTCTTTTAGAAGTTTTCCATTTTCTTCTTATTTTTGGAATAAAGAGTAGAACCTTTAAATAAATTCTTGATTAAATACTTATTAGTGAATCATTTCATTGAAATTCATGTCTCCAAGTGGGACCCACTTAACCCTTTTATAAAATTTATTTAATAAACTTTTATTTTCAAAATTTGAACTTGACTGCCTGAAAAACGTCGACTTTGTTTTGATTGTTTGAGCATGATAAGTGACTTATCGGCCATGGAAACTGTTAGTACTCAAGTTCACAGTATTAAAATTTGGAATTTTGGTCATGACGGGCATGCTACTAGAAAAGGGACATTCTTGCAGCGCCATTATAAAGCATCATATTATTTCTTGAATCCTTCGCTAGATTTTTTTTTGCACCATATCTAGACTACTTATGTTTAATATTGTATACAACTAAGAGCTAATATTGGCAAAAGGTCAGTTTTTTTTCATGTTCATTCCGATTAAAATATTATCCCAAGGGCCAAATTTCCAATTAAGCCCATCGAACATTGAGATCAGACACAAGGAACTCGAGACCTGTATCCCCTGCATACATCATGAGTTAGCCACATCACACAAGTCAGGATAAAACTTAACGACCAAGTGTAAAGCTACATGGGGAGGAGTCCACAAGGGGATTTAGTTATCTGCTTAATGCATTGAAAGACTAATGGAATGTGCCAACACCACAGTTGGAAAGCACAAAGTGCCATGTCACCATAAATCAAATGCCACAAGGAACACTCAAAGTTAATATTCAGCATGGCTATGAACACCAAGTGCAAAGCAATTACTAAAGCGCCACAAGGAGAGAGTTCACTGGGGGAAGTGTATCTAATCCCAAATTACTCCAAGTGTCAACACTGGCATAATTGAATAGATCGAGCTCCAGAAAGAAGAGTTAAATCCTAGAACTCAAACGACGAGTCACATAAGCTACTAAGACATCACATTAAATGCACAAGGAAAATGATTTCAAGCTCGCAGACATGCAGGGTCAACTTGTGTTCAGTAGATGTAGAACTCTTCTTGTTTATTCACAAGATGTACCAAAGGTTTGTTGTGCATTATGTAACGCGGTAACTGTAGTTTAACCTCATGGGATAGAAATGGCTTAGCTAATCTGTGGAAGTTGTCGCACATTGTTAATGAATGTTTGGAATCTTAATGGGTGCAATTAAAATCAATAAATTTGGGGAGAAGTGCGAGAACTCATTAGTTGTTCAACTAGTAATTTTATGGAGTTGTATGTTGAAATGGGTGCTTCTAAACGTTTACAACATCTTTGCAAGGGCCAGAAGTATGCATCATCGATTGTTTTCATTGATGAGATTGATGTTATGGCCAAAAGGTGTGATGATTGACTCTGCGTTATCAACAATGATTGCTCACTGAGATGGATGGTTTTCAGAGAAACTCAATAGTAATCAGGCTTGGAGAAACAAATAGAGAAGATATTTTAGACCCTGTATTTCGTCGGCCTAATCATTTTGATAAAACTATTATGGTGGAGTTGTTGATATCTTAAAGTCATCCAAATATAGTTAAAAAAATGCCCTTACATATTTACTGAGCAGAGGAACATTATGGTATTGTTGACAATAAGCATTCAGAAACTACAATGCGTCGATTCGGAATAATTCAATGCCTTTAACACAGAAAACCAATCTTGTGAATGCTCTGTTAAGATGAATGTTTTCAAAAAGGAACTCGACCAGCTAATCCATAGATCCAATGGTTTTGTTTGCAAGTTAAAAAATCAAGGGTTTGATCATTTTTTATAATGATCTTTATATCTTCAGGGTACATGTCAGCAGAGAGTATTAGTCAAAGAGGGAATCCCAGATTTCCAAGCAAAAGAAAAGTAATCGATATTATGTTTCCAATAGATAATTGATATTCAAAGGCTAAGAAGGATTGATTCGACATCTTAGCTAAAGCATGTCTTGAAGTGGCATTTGCTAGATGGCAGATAATTAGACATCAGAGGAAGTTTCAAATTCCAGGAAAATTGTGGCAAATATACCAATCTTCTAGGAACATAATCAACAAATCAAATGTGTTCCTTATTTTGTGAGAAGAACATCTAGCAGTCAACAAATGACTTTTCTTGGAAGGTTTCTAGGAGTCGAATTCAGTAACACTTGGCAACAAATGTCAATTTTTTCCACATTTTCGACAGCTTAACCAAAACAAAATTCTATTTTGAGATATTAGTTTATGAGTGTTAGGAGGAGTTTTATTAGTTTTATTGATCTGTATATATTTCATGATTGGTAATGTAAAATAGGAGGAAGGCCCGAGAAGGAGAGGCCCTAGAGGGAAAATAAGGAGGTAGCAAACCTGTGTGAGCCATTGTAAGAATGAGGGAATTTTATTATGTGATCGCTTCTCACATTAAAGATTTATGACAATTGTTTTATCAGATTGTGATTTCCCTTGTTTTACACTCTGCTTTTCATCTTGCTTGAACAAATTGCATACATTGAGAATCAATGGTTGCCCATGGATAATAGATTCTTGAGCGGTAAATATTTTGTTGTGACTTCCTACCATTTGTTCGTTTTGTTTCAAGTACCTTTTAATCCATTTTGCAAAGAAAATCTTTGTTTGATGGTATTCTACTTTTTGTTTATTCCCTATTCTTCTACCCATTTCATATAAACTTATTATCTGATATGAAATTTGATTGCCTTCGATCAACAAGGTGTTTACTTGACTCCATGCCCAATGGTGTTTCACCGATCTACGTTTATCTTGTTTCCCTTATTCTTTCTCTTTCGGTTTACCTCATCCACCTTCTTTCAAAACCCAAAACACATCCTTATTTATAAAAATCATTGCAATAACTTGATGATGCTCTAGCTTTCCCTTTAGTAGTCTAGTGCAACTTTAGGGACTAACAGAAACCATTATCGAAATAATATTCATTATTCCATATTTCCAACAAGCCATCTTGAGGGATATTTGGAGGTTTGTATCTCAATTTATAGCCTCGGGAAGTCGAGGTTCCAAATAGATTTCTCAAGAACCCATGAGAAAAGAGTTGACTTATCTTTTAATTCCTTGAATGATTATGTCCAAATTCATCCATTGAAACCTATTCCATTGTCTTCCTTGTCAAAATACCTTTCCAATGAGCTCCCATTGTCCCAAAATGGACACCAGGAACTCAAGATATGAGCTCAGGAAGTTCATTGCTCAGGATTCGTGGATGTGGTTCATGGGTAAATCTTGTCCCTTGATCTGATTATGCCTCTCTTAGTCCAAAATTCATTTGGGAAGGGGAAAAAATTGGTTTTTATAATGCATATGCCTCCCTTACCATTAATGTGTGAAATAGAGGAACTTATGGAAGCCTTAGTGTAGTTCTCGAGCTTATAAAAATTCATGCCTTGGTAATATTTTGATCACCCAATCATCACCCAGTCACTGCCCAATCAACCTGTGAATTACTGACACATCATGTTTAATCACCACCCATTCACTTTCCATGTGTCCACATATGATAGGTCCACCTCACTTTCCATGTGTTAGGTCCACCTCACTTTCCATGTGTCCACATATGATAGGTCCACCTCACTACCATGTGTCCACATATGATAGGTCCACCTCACTACCACATGTCACCCAAGGATAGGTCCACGTCATTGTCATGTGTCCAAATATAGTAGGTCCATGAAAAGGGGAAAGAAACTTAGGATAAGAAATAATTTTAAAAAATTAAATGAAGTGTTTGCGGAGAGGAGGAATAGGATTGTGGGACATGGGACATGAGTATTTGTCCCAATCAAAAATAAACTAAGTATAGGACTCAATAAAAACTGAGTATAGAACCCAGTAAAATTACTAAGTCATGAAGGGTGCAATTTGGGTAATGTGGAAGATAGATGTGAAAATTGAGGGTCGCAGGATTGCGAGAGTAAAACCTAGTAAAATGACTAAGTCATGAAGGGTGCAATTTGGGTAATGCGGAAGATAGAGGTGAAAATTGAGGGTCATGGGATTGCAAGACATGGGGCAAGAGGATTTTCGGGACAGGAATGGGTTGGTCTCTCGCACATGAGGATTTGTCACAATTATCAACTAAGTGTAGGACTCGGTAAAAATTGAGTCATGTAAAACCCAGTAAAATGACTAAGTCATGAAGGGTGCAATTTGGGTAATGTGGAAGATAGAGGTGCAAATTGAGGGTCATAGGATTGCAGGACATGGGACATGAGGATTTGTGGGATAAGAATGGGTTGGTATCACGCACGGGACTCTCGCATCACATAAAAATGAATAAGTGTAAAAGGATTAAAACGTGGTAATTCATGAAAAATGACAAAGTATTGGAGTAAAACGTGGTAAGTCATGAAAAATAATAAAGTGTTGGGGAGGTAAGTCATAGATTTACCTGAAAGTATGAAAATGAAAATGAAATATAGAAAAAGGTGGAAAAATTATACAGGAAAGGAAAATGGATATGGAAAACTAGAAAATGAAAATTGAAATATGAAAATGGAAATGGTGTGGAGGATTGGAAAAATGTCTAAGTATGGAGAGTAGTGAGCAATGAGAGTAGAGTGGAAAGAATGAAGAAATGGCTAAGTATGAAGTGTGGAGAGTAAGTAAAAGAGTAAGCAAAATGGATAAGTATGTAGATGGATAGTAATGAGTTGTGTGAGGAATGGGGAAATGACTAAGTATGGAGATGGAGAGGAGAGGATGTTAGAAAATAATCTAAGTATTGGAGGAGGTGAAAGGAGGGGAAATGTAAGCTGAAAAAATACTAAGTGTTTCACATGGAGGAAGAGGGGCACAACACTTAGAAGAAATTCCTCATCAGTTCTTCAAACCTTTTCTTGCAATCTCTTTGTCGGACGGTTGAACAAAACTATGAGTATCTCGGGCATACAAACTCAAATTTTGATTCTATAAAATGCAAGATGAATCTAAGACTGAGGGCTACGCCATGATTTGATGAGAATACACAAATTCTTAATTATTATATTATTTTTTTTATTCCAGAGAGTGGAAAATAAAGGTGATCAAAATTTATGATCAAGAGAAGCATGGGGTTGAAGTACAATCAACATTGGGGAGAGTGAGAAGTAAACTGGCTTGGGGGAAAAGGAAATTTGTATGGCCAAAGGGGACATTTTTTTCACATGGATTTTTTGGCATGAACAATAAGAAGAGAACATAGAAGAAGAGCTTGGGAGATGGAGCAACAATGCAAGATGAATTATGGAGTGTTCTGGAGCTGAAGACTGGAGAGTCGAGTTTTCAGGCATGAAGAGTGAACTCATGTGTGAGTTGCATTGTAGCAACAAGTTATTCTTGTGGTTTCCCTAGTAATTTTCCTAGCAGTGAGTTCCCTTGAGTTCTCGGTAGTGAGATTCCTAGTACATGTGCCAGAGAGACCTGGATAAATGAATGGCATGCTCGATAGATTGAGAACGGTGAAGGGGTACATTCCTTGGGTTGGGAATGTCAAGAGGAAGAGAGTTGGTGGAAATTGGGATAGCTATAGGAGAATGGAAGTGGGTTGTGGGATATTGGAGTTGTGAGTGGACTGTGAGAGACACCCCTATTTTGTGGATTACTGTTATTAGACTAATTGGTAGGTGCGGACACTAACAGATCTCCCTAGATCAACTTCTTTTCTCAGGAAAAGTTATTCTCCCTTCTCTCTTCAGAAACTCAAGCCACTGACCCCTCTGAAGGAAAAAGATAGGTTTACATCATTAAAGGTCATAGGGATGACGAAAATAATGTGTAACAATTCCTATCCCTAGCCTGTGGGTGACTTTTTGTTGATATTTAGAACCCCAAGTCTATGGTTGGATGGAACATTCGTCCCAAGCAACTGGTTGCACAAGTGTTTTAAACGATAAGTGTTTTTCCAAGTTATTTTATGAGCTTAATTGTTGTGCATTTTACTCTATGTATGAGGATGTTTTATATATTGTTGTAAATGAGTTATTAGTTGCATTCATGTTCATTTAGAATGTTGTATATGTGTTTAATTTTTGGTATTAGAAACTAGTTAAATATGTGTGTATTCATGTAGTTGGAAAGCTAGACGGTTAGTTAGCAGAAATTTTAAATTTTATGTGTAATTTTGCATGGTAATGTTCCTGGGTTAAGTTGGGGGACGTTGCATATTGGTATCAGAGCAGAAGATTCAACACCGAGCCTTTATGGGCCAAGACCCATGAAAATTTGACTGAAATTTTCTATTGCAGAGTTTCACATGCGATGGATTTGGGGAAAATTGTGGAAACAGAGTGAAATCCCCAAGTTATGAGAATATGTAAGTTTAATTCTTCTTCGAACAGTCGAAGAAAGGATTAATGACATAAATTTACAAGTTGTGGAGTTAATTCGTTTTTGAAAGGTTGGATTTGGCATTGTCATGGAAACTAAAGAGTTGATAAATCAACGATCGAGATTAATTCTAAAGCGAGGAAAATCTTTTGTAAGTGCACCGATGGAAATTTGGGAGAATTATAAATTTTCAAAATTTATAAATTTTTGGAATTTTTGGAGAAATTTTGTATAGTGATGATGTGGAGCCACATGGTGATGGCAACGTGGATTCCAAAATTGTATTTTTCCCATGGTGGGGCCACAATGGCAGGTCGCTATGGCAGATGTAGTAAGTTCAGTGTTGAATTGGACTAAGACTCAGAGGTAATATTGATTGTTCATTGAGTAGTAGGGTTGGATATTGATCATCCATTAGAGATTGGCAGTCGAGAAGGATCACAGGAAGAGCCTACAGGTGGTTAATTCCATGAATTTTTTGGGTCGACGAAGAGCCTACAGGTGGTTAATTCCATGAATTTTTTGGGTCGCTGGCTGCAAAGGGAATGAGTTACATGGAAAAGGGTTGAGGTTGAAGGCACAAAGTCACAAACTTTTGGGTTGCAGGAAGTTCAGTAAGTTGTGTAGGTTTTCCTTCCGATAGATTTAGGTCGTGAGTGCAAGACCGAATGAACATGACCTGTTGATTTATATGAGTTTAGATCTAGACCATCTGATCAATCGGATGGGCATGTTGTCATGAGTTGTGGCCTAAAGAAATATTCATGGGAGTGATTTGTTGGACAATTTGGTGCCACAAGGTCGCAGGCTTGCGTGTTTCATCTCACAGGAAAAAATTAAAGTTGATGTTTCAATAACCATAGGAATTTTTTGCGAGGAACAATTTTCCATAGGTTTGCGAGTTGTAGGCTCGTGGGGAAAAGGGGCTCACAACTTGTGGGTTGCTGGAAAATCCTTGAAACATGTAACTTGAATTTTCCATGAAGGATTACCATTAAACTAAGACCGATAGGCTTGCGGGATGCACGTCATGAGAAGATCATAATATGGTGTTATCTTGTCACCCTACAGGGAAAGGTCCATGAAGGATGTTTCTGACAAGCTTGTAGATTGCAGGATTCGAGAAAGTTAGGATACATGGTAAGATAAGCTTCATGATCGAAAGGGCGGGTGAAGGGAATTTTGATAGGCTTGCAAATTCAGATTAATGTACTAATGTTGAATTTTCACTAGGATAGGCTTCAAGCATGAAGTTTATTTCAATTTAGAATTTACTTGAACCATAGACAATTGAAGCTACACCATTAGCAATTTTGATGCAATAACCAAGATCACAAGAAGAAATACCATGCACAAGAACACA
>CBVK0100085577.1:0-16125 GCA_900067695.1 Picea abies
TTGTATGTTGTTAGATGACACATGATGAAATCTTAACAATTGTTTAAAAGGCATAAAATTGCTTAAGCTTATAAACAACTGATTCACCCCCCCCCTCTCAGTTGTTTTAGTATTTCCAACATCTTCATCATACTTTATTTGGCAATCTTCCACTTCATTTAAGACAACTCCAAGAGATGGATTGCCTTATGCAACACCTGCAAATACACTTAAATTGTCAACTTCAAAACTACAAGACCCAATGGTCTCATTTGATAGTTCACTCATCAAATCTTTCTTTGGTTGTTCCAATTCTTTTACAAGACTCAAAAAATCCTCAATAGTCTTATTTCAACCTCCTCAAGCACAACACTTGAATGTTTAATATCCTCCTTTGCCTCTTTCTGATCTTGGCCATCATCATAAGCCAATTCCTCCTTGTTTTTATCTTCCACGGTATGATGGAAAACATTAATTTCACTCAATTTTGCATGTGCATGAACATGAGACTTAGCTGTCTCATCTTCTTTCAAAACAAAATTCGGATTATGTCCTTCTCCTTCATTCTTTATGAAAATATCAACAAATTTTCCTTTTGCATTCATTGTACCTGCAGACATACACAAAATATCAGCTCCAAAACATTGAGACCTCTTGGCCTCACTTGAAGATTTAGTCTTTAAGTCTTCTCCCAGACACTCACTTGTCTTGAGTATCTCATCATTCCATTGAACATTCATCAGAGTTGATCTTTTCTCTTTTGTAGCTTATGCCACCTTAATTGTCTTCTCATAAGGAAACCACATCTCTAGTCTTCCTCATTCTTCTGTAATAGCTCCATCATAACTTCCATATGGACTTCTATCTCAACCTTCTCCCTCTCATACTCTTCATCACTCATCTATCTTCTCCATATGCCATTTGCCTTGGCATTTTTTATCTTCACCTTGTGGCTTCCTTCTGAACCTCTTCTATGACTCTTAATAGTCATCTTCCTGAGTTTCTTCCACTCTTCTATGAGCTGCACTAACCTCCGCAATAACATTTCTCCCTGCTACAACTTACCTCACCAAATCTCCTCTGTGCTTGGTATTTTGGAAAGTATTGTTCCTCTTTCCAAAACCCTCCAGAGCACTTATCTATGCCCCTTCTAGGTTCACACCCACAACTCATCTACACTTGAGAACACAATTGTCCTCTTGTATTTCAACCTCAGCTCAAATACTAGGTTCTGGCCACACTTTTTCTTTCTCTCAGTAACTCTTACTAACTTCCTTCATCAGTGCTCTTAAGGCTATGATCTTCTTTTGTTAAGATGTTTCACTACTGCTGCTACCTTCACCTTTTGCATGTAGCCATTTCTCCTAAATTAGTTATACTTTTCAAGGACCTCACTACTCGGGCTACAAGCCTCTTCTTCTCTTGCATGCAAAGCTACTTAACTCATAAATCTCCTCTACAGACCGCATGTTTTTCTTCTTTCCTTCTCAAGAACATTCCTGCTCTAATACCAAAATGATAGCAAGCCCTAACTAGAGATTGCCAATAACCGAGGATACTCTCCCTCTCTAGTGTGTTCTAATCTTGTACACACTCTTCATGGTTACAAAATCCCTCTAAAACATTTAGAACTCACCTTAAACTATAAGTGTTTAACATTCAAGCACTTATTGTTGACCCACTCTCCATGCACATAATCCCTTTTCCAAGGCTTAAGAACCTAACCTATATTAATTAGGCCTTATGAGCTTAAAGTACTAAAAATTTGTGTGCTCAACCATAAGCTCTCAGCATCAACACATAAAGCGCCCGTGTTCCCAACACATAGAACCACACACTATAACCAAGAGCCCATCACACTCCCAAGGGTTCATTAACAATCTTGCAACTATGAATCCGATATCAGTTCTTCCTCATTGAGAAAATCGAAATGTAATCTCCCTCGTTCAGCTCATCAACCCATTAACAATCAACCCTCATCAACAGTTGACCAATCCTCATCATCCTCTTACTTTTTTCCAACCGTTCGATCAATCTTGAAACACACAGCTACGATCCATTCTTGGTCTAGTTTTCTCTACGCATTTTTAAACCTAATACTCTCATTTAACTCTTCACTTCTACATCAATCAATATCTCTGTAGATCCCTCATATTCACCTTCTCAATCTTCACTCTCATTTATTAAACATTGACTTAGTGTTGACGAATACACATGGGCGACCTGCATATGGCTAACATATTCAGACTTGCCATTTTTTAAACTCAGAACTCTATTCTCTAACCTTTACCTTTAGAGTTAATACTCTGCTCACAAAGCAATTCCCAAATCATTTTCATAGGTATCATGTTTAAACTTGTCACAGGTACAACACAAGCTTCTACATGCCTTCAAAACTACCATGCATCGAGTATGCACTGGTACTCTGATCTTCAGAACCTTCTTAAACTTAATAAGCTTCTATAGGTTTAAGAACTGTTAGTTCCACCCAAATTCAACCTTTAACACTAAATTGGATTTCTTACAAAATTCTATCCAATCCTTTCATTGCCAGGATTGCATGCACTTATATGTAGTTATACACAAAACTACTTCATTCGCCCAGATTGCCCAAAACATATTGCACACAAAATGTAAAGAACAACCAACACATAGTATGGTGAATCTGCTATTTCATTAACACAATGAAAACTGTACATGCATCGATTTCAAAATCCCTAAGATACTCTGTTTATGGCCCGATACTCTTTCAATAGCCCATCTTTCACTCTCTCCCTCCTTTTTCTCTAAAGACTTACTTTTCTTCCCATTACAAAATAGAACTGAGCTTCCCCATCTCTTACCACTAACTCCTAACATTCAACAACTAATTCTATTCTTAGAAAATTACATTCATGTCTTCTATGACTCATCTAACTACTAATTGAAAACAAGTAGTTTCCTACTCAAGTCATCCCATCTCTTAAGTGATTGGTTACATGACTCATTACTCATGGACATTTAACCACTAATCTAGATACATCTCCTATCAACTCTTTACTAGGAAATTAAAACATTTTGTACATTAAAATTACAATGGCCCCCCCTTGGCCTGATATCAATACCTTTAGGTCTATCTAGACATTGACACATGCCCTTGGAATCCAATGCTCCTGCATCAATTTGCTTGATAACTGATCCATTTATGCTAATTTCATTTTTAAGCATTTTTAGATTGTCCAATGTATCTTAAGCATGTTATGGGAGTATGCATAGCATATGTGGTGTATATGTAAGAGAATCAAAATGGTTCTATGCATATGTTTAAGTTAATAAATACCATTTAATTGAATTTGTTTCAAGTAACAATATATATTAGAAAAAATAATTATAAACATCTATTATGCTTGGTAAAAGGAAGTGTTTAGAGCTAAAGATAAAGAGGAAACAATGTAACATGTATCAACGCCAAGTTGTGGAGGAAAGAAATCAAAGTGTGGGGATGTTATTATGAGTGGGAAGAAATGTAAAGTATAATGTAATCCTTGTGATGATAATTGATATCATTCATCATCCCGCACTATTCCACTTTGCAACTTCACAGTTTTCATAGTTTAGAAAATGCTTTTGGCCCTAAAATTCCCTACTCCTGCATACATGGCATTGGCCCTCTTACTTGCATAATTTGCCAAAGCACTACTGAGAAGATCTCCTTAAAAAAACATTTTTTAGAGAATGTACGCACCTTGCACCATTACATCCCATGTACATATGCTTGTTGCATGCTAGACAACCCACATACATATGCTTGTTGCACACTAAACATCCTGCGTATGCTTGCAAAAGTTGTAAGGAATTCCTTGAAATTCACGGGCTATTGGAGGTTTCCCAACCAATTCACCTGCTATAGCCCATCACACAACCGAATAACCATCCTTTTGTCATATAAAAGGATTTTTTAGGATCTCATTTCACATCCAAGGATAAGAATAGTGAAACTTTGCCCAATTTCACTTCCCTTCCTTGCCCAAGCTTTTGCTACCTTTTGTGAGATATTGCCTCAACATTCCCTCATCAACCCCTTGTTCTTCCATTCAATCCATTCCCTTCCCTTGAGGTGATCAAAAGATTGAGAGAAGAGGCCTATTGAAGGTGCACTTGAAGCATTGTAAATAGGAGCCCGAACCATGTTTGTGAAACGATGGTGGACACAGATTGTAAGTTTCAATCTTTGTTTAATGAATAAAATAATCTCTTTTCTCTATCCCAAATGATGATGTTTTGTGTATTTTGTTTGATTTATACTTATAATTTGATATATAACCCTAACTCATGAATAGAATAGCATGATTTTAGTCCTTTTTTTCCTAGTTTTGGATGCAGGTCAGCCTTGAGAGGAGAAGTGCAGTCGTTGGAACTACATATTTTGAGGAGATCATCAACATACATGGGATAAAAGGTAGAGTTATCGATCTTCTCTCTTATTGCTTTATTTTCATTTGTTCTGGTATGTTTGGGGTAGATTAGAAACTAGATTTAATTTTAGACGGTCATTCCCTCCGTCTACATCTTAAACCCTGGTGTAGTTAAAGGGGGATTTTCCCGCTAGAAAATTGTAAATAAGTGAAGTGCTCACATTTCAATAGTTTACAGAACACTTTTATGCATATGGCTAACTAAAAAAACATTGTTAAACATATTTTATCTATGGGACATATATTTGTTGCACACAAACACATCGTCCACACAAATATATCTTATGCACATCGACGCGGGAAAGATCTAGTGTAATTTGAACCCTTGTGCAAATAATTCATAACAATCATACTCTTACATTCCTACACTTTGCAATATTGCACGTGCATTGGTTCCATCACACAGATTCTCACAAGCAATGTAATTTGCTTGATAATTGACCCCATTATACCAATTTCATTTTTAAACATTTTGAAGTCTTTGCAACAAGAACATTTTGCATAAACTTTTGTAAAAGGTAGGAAAAAAGGTAAATTGTTCAATGTCAAAGAAAATATTGTAAACAAACGAAATGTTCAACATATATACCTTGGGCAAAGATATATCTCTAGAATACATATACCATCCACACAACCATATGCTATATGCATCTGTACAACATACGCGGTGTAAAGATAATAAATTGAAAATGCTTCTATGCATGTGTTTAACTTAAAAAATACTATTAAATTGAATTTATGTCAACTAACCATTTTTATTATAAAAAATAATTAAAAACATTTGTCATGGAACTTAGTAGGTGGAAGTATAATTTAGAGGTAAAGATACAGATGGAGCAATGTAACATGTATCGAAGTGGTGTTTTCGAGGCAACAAAGAAAAGTGTGTGGATGTTACGAAGTGTGGGAAACAATGTAAAATGTATGCAACTTAGGTTTTGCGGAAAGAAAATAGGATAGAGTTTCCCTGACAACAAAGGTTCCTTGTTCACAATTATGAAATTGATAATAGTAAATGGAAATCTGGTTACTGGTATATCTGCCTCTTTCACCAAATCCTACAAAAGACCAATGACATAAATGGACATGTTGATTGTTCCAAATGGTCTATCAAGCAGGTAAGGGAGAATGCCCAATGGTAGGTTCCAATTAAGCCTACTCTCATTTTGTGTAGCATTTTCGACAAGTATATGGGCCTTGTTGCCACTCAGAATTAAAAGAATAAAAAGGGGAAAGACAATGAACCATCCCCCAAAGAGTTCTAATTAATCTTAAGACTAATCTGACTGAAAGAAAACTAATCTAATCTGACTACTTCTAACCTATCCTAGAAGAAAAACTAAAAGAAGAGTACAGTGAGAGATAATATCATCAGAACCATAAATAATTCATGTATGCTAATGATAAGTGATAACAACAATGCAACATATACATGTACAATTAGTTATACAATGCATTCATAACATTTATTTTTGTACTCAGAAGGAAACATGTGACAACATGAGCATATAGAACAGAGTGAAGAAATAGTTCACACAACAAAAGTATATGCTACTCAAGCAGAAGACAAATGCACAAAGAATAGTCTCATGTACATCTATCAAAATCACAGATTTTTGAAATGCCTCTTGCTCTTTATTCCCTTAGTAGTAATAATACCATCTTTCATTTATAAAGGGAAAAATTCATCCCCTTACATTCAATGATTTCTCTTTTGTAAAACAAGAGAGACTCTTTAGTTCTTATGGTTGTTCGTTTCATTTTCCCCTAATTTATTTTACATTTTAAAAAATGAATATGTGAGAGTTACAAATGGGAGTTGAAGAGACTCGTGAGTGGTTATTTTCTCCCTCAGATCGTTCGTAAATGGAATTCAATTGCAAATATTAGTATCTTTTTATGTTGGCATCATCTTTTGTTCCTTGAGTTATCCTGGGTGTTTCTGATGTTTTCCTGCTGATCAAAATATTCTAATATTCTTCACCTCTATCTTAGATTTCCATTGAGCTTTTGCTAGTCCGATTCCGTTGCTTGTAGCTTGAGATATTACTGTTGGAGCATAGAATAACCCGCTCTTCAACTAAATTTGGGTTCCTTATATGTTTTGTATTTTTAGACAAGTTACACTTAGTATATTCCAACACTTTCTATCATGCCCTATTCTTCTCTCTTCCATCTTTTCTAAAAGCTATCCCAGGCCTAATTTTGTTGCCCACAACCCCAGATATGGTTGTTTGAAGTCTGCATAATCATTTATTCCCCCAAATCCGTGGTCTACTGTTTTCTACATTTTCTGACATCTTATGTCACTTGTCTAGGCTAGGTACCTCTGCCAATGCATTCATGTATATGATACCTTTCCAACAAGGTATCATGGGTTCAATTTCGATGTCTACAACCCAAGTTATGCTCATTTGGAAAATATCACTCAACAGTCGTCCATCATGCCTGTGGGTGAATCCGAGTTGTTGATCCTTAACCTGTAAAAAGAAATCCCACATGCATAAGAGAGTTCAACACCTAGTGATTTTAATGGTTTTATCCCCTATAGATAGTTTGAATAAGAATTTGAGCGAGCATAGGACTTGTGGCTTGAAATACAACTTTAGATAATTTCACTCCTAAAAATTAGGGAAATAATAAAGAAAACTAAATTAATTACATGAACCTAGTTAATTACAAGTAATAAACAAAACCAATAAAATTATTCTTGATTTAGGTGAAATCAATGAAAATTAAATTACAAGAGACTAAAAGTGAAATCAATGAAAATTACCCCCATTAATGTAAAAATAAAAATTAATAAAAGTAAAACAAATAAAACATTAAAATGTTCCCCCAATTCTGGTAAAACTAGGAAATAATTAAATAAAAAATACTAAAAAAAAAATAATTAAATAATAATAATTACCCCACTATATTTTAAAATAATAAAATAATAATTCCCCCCCCCCCAACCCCCCCCCCAAACCAAAATAGACATAGTCCATGGGATATAAAATCCCCATATAACATTCCTTAGGTTTTCGTTGTCAGATTTGTTGCACTCACACTCTACTCCACACTCCCAACGACAGCGAAGTACAATCCACTCCAGCTCACACTCTACTCCACACTCCCGATGACGGCGAAGTACAATCCACTCCAGCTCATACTCTCCCGACAACGATCAACTTCAATGGCTTGAGAAATATAAAATAATATATATTACAATGGTGTACATCTTTCCATAATAATATTAAAATAATCCTAAAAAATACTACATGGTCGTCGTCGGGAGTTGGTTGGTGAAGGTAAAAAGTGAATTCGTCAATGGTAACTTTCGACGACACCGGGTAAGGCCTATTCCTCCGATGGGTTAATAAGTATTAAAATAATATTTATTATAAGTGCATGTTCTTTAAAAAATAATATTAAATAATATCTCCAAAGGGTGCATGTTTCTCAATATTAATATTAAAATATTCTCCAAAGAAAATATACCAAGGCATGGTCATCGTTGGAAGAGTTGGTAGGTGAAGATAAAGGTAAATTTTCTGACAGTAATTCTCTGATGATGAAGGGTTATAAATATTAATATAATAATTCCCTTCATAAGTGCACACCCTCCAAAATGTATTATTAAAATATCCCTTCATGAATATATTAAAATAATATGTGAAGGGTTGGTCGTTGAGAGGTGAGGTAAGTCTTGTGACTTCTCTGACGACGACGGTAAATCTGGTCACTCCCACGACAATATTAAATTAATTTTCAAACCAACCACATTAAATAATGCATGTTGGAATATAATGCATCGTCATCGGGATTTTATGGTAAGGGGCGTGAAGTCTGAGTAAGATACTCCCAACAAAGAAGACTCATGAACTCTTTCCTAAGAAAGTTCGAAGACCATGAAAACATTTATTATAATATAATATAATTATATTATAATATATTATGCTAAGGTCTTAAGACATTTGGGAATAAAAAAACAATTTAATAGGAATATAATTCCCATGCCATTCGGGACGAGAGGAGGGAAATCCTAGAAAATAGGAAGGCCTTCCTAGAAATAAGGAGGTGTGTATTGATCATTGATTTCTCATGGTAATTTTTATAAAGCACATGTGAGGGCCAATGGGGATGGACTTGGGGTCCTATGTTATATTTTGGTGGGTGAGGGAGAAACAAAAAAATTAAAAAGTAAAACTAAATCAAAAGATGAAAACTAGAATGGGTATGTACAACTTAGGGTTTAGGGGGTTAAAAGGTAAAAAATGAAATTACAATTAGAATGATAAAAGAAAATGAACATATATACAAAAAGGAAAAAAAAGTTAAATTTAAATGAATATATATAAAAAAGTAGATATTACACCTTAGGTCTTGGTCAAACACACTAGGTAACAGAGATAAAAAATAAAAAAAAAATATGTACAGATATAAAAAATAAAAAATAAAAATTCCACCGGTCAGGGTTTCGCACCTAGGGGCCAAAATTATGAATAAGGAGTATAAGGTAGGATTTGAGAAATTGGGAATCATGGAGAGGAGCTAGGTCATATAGCGATGAATAATACAATGATTCAGCTACGACGAAGGGGAAGCGACGAAGGATACGACACTTCATGTGACGATTTAATGTCACAAGTAGCGACAAGTGGAAAAAGGATATTGAATCCAACTAAGTGCATGACACAGGTCAGTCCAATCCAGATGCACATATGAAAGGGTGGAAAATCCAATATTGTGAGGAGAGAGAATACAACCAAGCCAAGGAAAAGGTCCCTACACCAAACCAATGTGCATGATACAAATGCAATAGGTAGCCAAAAGGAATCGAGCGACATCATGACAAGGAATTAAAATCAAGAAGATGGATGGGATTTTAGATTGGGTTTTGATGAGAGGTAAGATGAAAAAGAACCTAGTATAGATCAATCTAAAGAGATTCAGGGACAAGTTTGTAGGAAAGGTGGATCCGACAACCTTGGGGGCTTCGGACCTCGAGACAACCAAAATCCAAGGTAATCCACTTCCTAATAAGGAGAATCCTGGAAAGAATCAAGGTCAAGGTCATGGATAAGGATCAATGGATTCCCCCACATGCATCTCAAGGCTGGAGCAATCACGCGAATGAAGTGTCCCTACAAACCTACTCCTGCAAAACAGAAGAATGAGATCATCCATGAAATCAAAAGAAGACTTACCAATACACCATAATCCTCATATTCCCTGAATTAAATTAAACTTATAGGTAAGTGTTAGATTGTTCAACAATAATCATGGGTGGCTATAGATAAGTGTCTTGACATTATATGTGCCAAGTTTCAACTCATAAGAAGGATTACTTATTTTGTAATTCAAACTTAGAGTTCGAAACATGTGAGTAGAATATGCATGCGAAAGCATAAAGATGAAAACAAGAAGCACAATCATGCAAGAAAGAAGATGCACAGTTTGAGTTAGTTAATCGGAAAAAATCATCAAAAAAAAATATATTCAAGACATGCAATAGAAAATCAAACCCTGCAACCACATAAGATCATCAAGCACTTCAGAATCAACAAAAGGTCTGAACATAACGTGTCAAGTGCATCATACAAATGTCAATGAAACATAATAGGACAATAAGAATCATGAGGACATTTGAAATCATCAGATTGATAGGAATAATCAACACTCATGAAAGATAATCATCATTCAAGATTAAACCCCCAACTCCCTCAAGGTAGGAAAAGAAATAACATTAGACTCAAGCAGTAGAAGATTAGGCATTATGGATGAAATTTTAGTATGGGGGGGCTTTCCTTTCGCTTGTAAAATAAAAAGTAAAGGGGGATTGTTGTGGCATCAATAGGAAAATCCAAAATCAAATGAATTCTAAGACTTCAAACTTAAAACAATTAAATCCAGAACTAAAAATTCTGATTATCATCAGAATTAAAACAAAACTTGACAATGGATCCACTCCGTTAAGTAAACATGACAAGGAAAAAAAGTCATGAGAAAGGACTTGGCACTATGTTACTCATGTCTTACAATATGATACAAAATTTGCTAATCATTGCATAGATAGAAAAATATGATTTCGTCGAATGGAAGTCCATTGCTACATATGCACAAAAGAAGTTATTTCATGGAAAAATGATAAAGACTTTGAACTTAAAAAAAATCAATTCCAAAACCATAGATTCTAATCATGTTCAGAATTAAAACAATACTTGACAATGCACGATGTTGGTTAAGATATAATACAGATAAGATAAAAGATAATATATAAAAAGAAAGTTAAGTGTTGGTTAAATTGTCAGTAATTAATCACATATCAGTTAAAAATATTGACAAGTGGATAAAAGATAATATATATATATAGAAACTTAAACCTATGTTAAATTGATAGAAATTAAGTACATATCAAATAAACATATCCAAAACAAGCAAAGAAAGGTTTGACAAAGGAGTTGACACTATTTTATAGAGTATTTACAATATTATAGCAAATTTACCCGAGATAGCATAGAGATCAAAATATTAGTTGGTGAAATGATAGTCAATGGCTACATGTGCATAGAACAACATGTTTCATTGAAAAAAGAAAAAGTGAATAGAGATTCGGAAATTGTGTCTAACAACAAAATTCTGGAAAATCAACAACTACTTATCCGAAAATAGTTCTTTTCCAAGTTCAAAAAATATACAATTGTTTTTTCAATAATCTATGTAAATTCCAAAAAATGTGTCAGCCAAGTTCAAAAAATATACAACTTCCTTTTAAACAAGATATGTAAAAAGTGAAGGCGTTTGTCCAAAGGGATTGGGATTGGGGCTCTCGTGGACCATAAAATAGAAAAAATAGTTTGAACAAAGAAAGAGACAGTTAGAAATGGCTACTAGGTTTCGACAGAGCATACAAGAGGCAATTTCGGCACATTACAAAGTGATGAAACAAAAGAAGAGAAAAATAAGATGAAATGCTTGTTTAACTACTCACTAGGAAGGAGGTTTTTTGTTATTTTGATTTGTTTGTTGTACTTATGTATGTGGCTATATAGAAGTTTTTTAGTGGGAGTATTGTTGAACTGTTTTTGGTGCTTGTTCCGGGATGAAAATTTATTCCATGGAGTTCTTGATCCATTTATCAATAAATATTTTCATTGGCGTGATGGTTATTTCTTGCTTCACTCAAAGAGCAAAAATTTGCTCCTCTACTTCTTTACATTCCAGTTGTACTTGGTCTATGGATGACAAATGGCATTCATTTTTATTGACAAACGTAACAAGCCATTGTTTCATTTCCTCATCATCAAATTGACTGAGACTATCAAATTCATTACCCAATGTGGTTTTCATTGTGGCCAACTTACTATCAAGCTCTTCTTTAGTGATTATGCTTGAATTCCTGATAAGATCTAGGCCCTGCAATTCCTTAACAATAACAATTACTTTTAAAGTTGCATCTGCTCTTTTTCCCTGGATATTTTCACAAGTGGCTATTGCATCTTATAGGACATATATTCGAGCTTCCCAACTTGCCTTTATTTGCTTTATTCTTTATTCTGAGGGCAACCATTTCTAGCTTATTTGATACTCATTCATGCTAGTGACTTGTGCGACAAAAGTATCAGCCTAGTTTTATAATACGCTTGATCATGCTGCAAATATTTTTACAAATGGTCAGTAAAATTTGTAATCAGTTTTTAAAGATTACATAGACTAATATTGACCTCACATGCATCTATGATTATGTCCAGTCTTTTGTCAATGTTTTCAGCAACATATTTTCTAACTCCATTCAACAATTGAAGGGATTTTTTGATTGGATTTGAGGTTCCAGGAGTACTTGGAAGAGCGTGTTATGTTGGAAGTATGGCCAATGGATTTGGAAATAGCGGCTTAGAAGTCAATGCATCCTCAAGCTCACTTATTCTCTTCTTCAATCTAATAATTTGTAGCTCCTTCTTGGAAATGGAATCATGAAGGGAATCTCTTGTGCATTGATGTAGTTCCATGAGCGTTGTTGGTCCAATTCTTGAAACATCCAGGTGATTAGTTGAGTGGTGAACGAAATTTATGTTTTTAACATTGACCTTCTCTATGCACAGTTTTCTTTGGTTTTTGTGGTATTGAGTGTTGTGAAGCATCAAGGAATCATGTTCAAACACCATCGGTTCTTCTCTAGCGAGCTCCTGTGCAAGATGATCACTTTATGAAATTCTTTGGACTACCCTTCCAGGTAGCTCTGTACTTCGGATTTTCATATTATCGACACCTCCTTGACTTTATGGGCTTCCTGAATCTTGGGAATTGTCTTTGTTTGGAGTATGTTTCCTTTTTTGTTGTGGCAATGGATGTTTGTGTTCAATATTTACATGGCATGTTTTCTCTCCGCCATCACCTCCAACACTTGCGTCATTACTCTCTTCTTTGTTTACATTATCATGTTGTGTTCTTTGTCCAAAGGAGGAGCTCTTATGTGTCTGGGGATTGGGAGGAGACTAGACATTGGTGTTGCTTTTTCCCCTTTATCTTACCTTGCTTTTCTTTTTCGTATTTTAGATTACTTATTTTTCCAAGTCCCCACTGCATCCACTGATATCCTTTTTGGAATAGGGATTTTCATCGGTTTCCTCGTCAAATGGTGTGAACATATTACTATACCTTATGGATTTTAGGTGTTGGGAAAATAGACCCTAGGGGTCAAAACCTCTTAGAGGTTTTACTTCCTTTAGATCAAATGCACTGAGTATTTATAAGACCTCTTTGAGATGGCCCAGATTCTCGACCTTTGTCTCCCCAACTTGAAAAGGTAATTAAATGAACTATCTTTTTCTTTTCCTGTCAAATGTAATGCACCAGGTTTTATACTGGTAGGAAACTTCTGCAACAAAATATCTATCGCATACAAATGTAGGCAGTATAAGTGGATTTTCTTAGCAACCATATAACCAAATGTATGTGTGGTTTTCATCTTGAATACAAATGCCTTTTCTATTCATAAATTTCTCATCTTCCCGAGTTATTCTCCTGATCACTTTCCTAACCAACATGTGTCTGAACTGTTTAAAAAAACTATCTTGAACAATGAAAAAATTGTATCTTTATTTATGTTTAGATAATACAGGGTGCTAAAATTGTACTGGTTCATTCTGTGTATCTACATTCGCTTTAACAAGGAGACTATCAAATGCATTACAATAAGAAATTTCAAAAACCAAATATGCATCCATATAAAAACTTTGAACACTTAATTAATTTCCTCACTGAGACCAAAGTTCATCTGATATCAGCTCTGCCCAGTCAAACATGGCATCTTTCTGGAATGTAAAGTAAAGTGAATACAATGTTGACTTGGGTATGTGTGAAGTGGATTTCTAACTAGTTACACATGCAAACATCCATGAAAAGTCTCGATATGGTTCTTGTAGAAAATTTATGTCAATTGTTGAAAGGTCCATGGGCATATTTGCAGACGGTATCAAAAATTCTCCCAAAATATTGGCATTTCCTTTCGGGGAGGCTAGGAATGTGTCTGCTTCTGTAATATTGAAATGTTTATTTGCAATAGGAAGTCGAAGCATTCTGTTAAAGGCCTTCGGAGTTAGTTGCACTAGATTATTTCCTTTTGATGTGAGCTTAATTGTTCTTTTCCTGCTATCGAATCTTCGAGCACACCAAGATATGAGTTCCTTGGAGTTGAAAAAACAGGTACACAACCGACATTGACACCTATGATCCAGAGTTTGTATTTTTTCTTTTCTTCTACAGTATTTCTCAAGAACCATTCATAGGAGGTAGACCAGTGGAAATCCTTGTTGTATTTAGCAAGTGAATTGATGGTATCACCACAAAATGGCTCGATTCTCTTTCTATTTTCCATATTACTATTTTTAGATCAACCTAGAATAAGTGGATATTACAAATAATATATTCCCAAGGCTCATTTGCTTTAAAGCTAAGTTCATGTCACGTGTTTAGTACGATGTCCTTTACACACATATGAACTATTTTTGGAACACGTGTAATTAAAATTAGAAACCACTAAGAAATGCATAAAACAATGTGACATTTACTTTACATTATCCATGATTGACACACTTTCTTTCTAAGTCGGTGCAAATGGACTTGTCATAAAAGCTTTTGTTTTAGTAAAAGTTACATTGATTTCCAGAATCAGTGCTGGAAAGGTATCAAATGTAAAAATGACATAAATTGTGGAACATATGCATGTGCCATATGCAAAGATAAGATAGTAGTAAAAGAATCTGTACAAGGTCGAAAATCGCTAACTAAAGAGGCATTTAGTAGCGATTTTTTTGGGATGTTCCTACATTTTCAATTAGTACATGGTTTGGATGGTAGATGTCTATAGATTTAATACCAGTTAACAATTTATAGTCATTTCCACCTGATAGTTTCTACAAAGTTAATGTTCATTTCATATTCTTTAACTCTAGTAACTAAGTTTGTTTATCGCCCCTATGTGTATTGCATTTGCTATACACATGTTTCTTTAAATATACTTTGAAATAAGTTAATGTTATAAATAGTACATTGTGAAGGTCAAATTTCTTTAAAGGCCAACCACATAGGGCATATTTATTAACATGGGATTTTTACATGTTACTTGGCTACCACTACATGAAATGAATAACACAAGGCATTGTACAACTCCTAGAAATCTGTGAAATTTACTTCACATAGTAACCATGTGTTACACATTATTTTCGTCATCCCTATGGCCATTAATGATGTAAACCTATATGTTGTCTTCAGAAGGATCAGTGGCCTGAATTCCTGAGGAAATAAGGGAGAAGAACTTTTCCTGAGAGATGAAATCATATTTCCCTTTGTAAAAACCCTAATAAGGAGGATCGTCACACCTTGTCCAGTTATAGGGGTACAACGATATCGAATCATCGCATGATGTATTAAACCTAGCCTGCAACAACATCACACTCTGCTCATTTCTAGGGGTGTGACGATTTTCATAAATGAGCATCTTCTCAATGCTTCTAGAAGGAGAAGCTTCTATGGTGAGGTGGCCTCTAATTGGTTTGGATCTTACTTTCTTTTCTGATTTAATGGGATCATCCTAACGTCCTCACCTTATCCTCTTCATCTTATAAAAGGAGAGGAGCTCTCATGGAGAAAGTTAGATTGGATTAAGAATGGAAATTTAACTTGAGATTTTTAGCTTGGTTAGAGTGGCTTTGAGTTTTTCTTTGTCAAGATAGATTGTGAGTGACTTTCAAATCTATAGTCTCAGAATCCTTGGAGCAGAAGTGTGTGGGAAGAAAGGAAATGTTGGAAGGGACCTTAAAACATCAAGGCATCGATTGTATTCTCCTTTTCATATCTTTAATACAGTGATATATTTATTTTCCATAAAATTGGTCTTATTTTATTGTATGACTCCTTGATCACATACATAGGTTTTTTTGGGTATATATTGTTACATTCACTTCGTTGGCTTGTGTATTTTTACAGGTTCAGCATCCCATAAGCCTTGTGACAGAGCAAGGACGACACTAGTGAGGACAAATGATGTTTAAAAGGTGTTTTATTTATCCTTTTTATTTAGTATGCTTGATATTAAAACTTAGGGGAAGTTTTATATTATGTCTTGTTTTGTTCTAGTTTAGAGTGAAACTAGGGAGATATGTTTGTGTCTGCACTTACCGATTTGTCTGATAACAAAATTGGTGAC
>CBVK0100085587.1:0-15063 GCA_900067695.1 Picea abies
ATAACTGACATCAATTCTTCGCACAAGCATTGAAAACACACAAATTGGCCTTGTCAACAAAACCCATCTGCCATTGCCCAGATGCCCAACACATAGCCGAACATAATGTCGCCATATATCCATAGCAAAATCCTTTGGGCAAAGTGCAATAGTCCAATGCACTAACCTAAAAACAAAAATGCACTACCGCACATGCAAAACATTGCACTAATCCCTAACTTAGACCATAATTTACATGAATAATTAGAAAAAGGGTCCAAAGTCTACAATCCCCGTCCACCCCACACTATTATACTTAATGTACCTAAGACGATATGTTTTTATGCCTTGTGCCGAGAACTTGCACAAACCATATTCCCACACCTTAACATTTCCAATAGTTTTTCATCCCTCATTGTGACAAGGGACATAATTTGCAAAATAGATCATTCATTTATAATAAATTGATTTTCTTTGATTTAGGAGCAAATGCCACACGTCTAGAAGTAATATCAATCAAGTATGTTGCCTATCTATAAACTGCCCCATGGTTTTTTATTATCACTATCGTTATTTGAAAGCTATTTGATATCTGTAAAAGACATTTTAGAAAATTTGCATCATGTTCTTCGCCTTGTCGTAAACCCGGGTCTGCGAGCTATTTGAATAATCTACTTGTCACGAGCCTTTTAACTTGACCACTTTTGAGGTTGGATGAAAGTTTTATAATATCCATATGTCTATCCTCTGCACAAATATGAATCTCGCACAGGAAATCCTTCAAGCAAACTGCAAAATCCCATCTCTCTGAACTATATCTGCCTACACTACAATCAAACTCCCAACAAAAGAAGAACAGATGAAACATAGTTCAACGCACAAACCTAAAAATAACATTTCACCATAGCACATGCAAAATAATGTAGTTTTCCCTAACCTTATACCGACACCATCTCCATAGCATCAATCAACTGCAAAACAAGGTGAAAATACAAGCCAACAACACAAAAAGCATTGAAAATACACAACAATCATTGTATCGATGATAATCATATGCCACTGTCGAGATGCGCAAGACATATACGAATCCACTTTTTCTATATGTTCATAGCAAAATCCTCCAGGCAAACTGCAAAAATGTCCCCCTCTCTCTAAACTATATATGATTACACTGTAACTAAACCCCCAACAAAAAGAGAACAGATGCAACATGTTGTAATGCACCAACCCAAAAATAACATTACTTCACAACACATACAAAATAATGCACTGCTTCCTAGCCTTACACCCGCATCATCTCCATAGCATCAATCAACTGCAAAACATGCAAAAAAAGATGAAAAATGCAAGCCGACAAAAGGAAAATGCAAAATAACAATCACGACCTAATTTTCCCTAACATCTAGCATATAATGTGGATGATTTCTTACACTTTAACGCACATTTCCACAACCCAAAAATTAGAACTCTTGGAACTCGTCACTTCTCGCACTTGCAAATGCACAAAAGTGTTGTCTCTCCAACAATAACAAATGACATAGTAGATAAACGCATCAAGCAACCAAAAAAAAAGTAAACAATAAAACCTCAAAACGGCACACCCTCTCTCCCTAATCACCTTCGATTGCCTTCGAATTATGCAGTTTTTGTAACAACCTCCTGCCCACTTGACTTGCCCCTGCACAATGCACAATGCACAAAGTAACTTCTATCAAACAACAAACAAACAAACTATCAAACAACAACAGAGCAATAAAGTTGAACACAACAGTTTGGAGCCATAAAACAAGATTTCTAGTCTTCAAAGTATTTTAAATAAAATTTAACACAAAAAGTTTGGATGTTTGTCTTTGTCTCTTCAATCAAACAAGAAAAAACACCTTCCCTCCTTATTCACCTTTGATTGTTTTCGGCCTACACAGTATCTATAACATCCCTCGCCTGACTTAATTCCCTTCTAGAAAAACCAGTAACACAACAAACCTAACTGCGATATGCACAAAGCAAACTCTACCAAATAACAACTACATAAACTAATTGCACTTGTCTAAAATACATGTATTAATATGGCGACCAGTTGTGTAGAAACAAGATACTTGATGCATAGGAATTCTTAGCCACCTCGCCTTCCTCACTTATAGAACAACATAGCTTGAACAAAAGAATTCAATTGAAGCTCCTTGTAGTCTTTGAAATCTATCGCACAGAATCATGTCAAGCAATACACAGAAATCCCTTCAAAATCTATGAACCGTACTAAATTTAATGAACAATACAAGCACAATAATCCATATATGTTTATTAAAAAATAATTCTATATACTGAACAGTAAATATATATATGCATGTTTTATGGCCTTAAATGCCACAAATTCCTAGCTGACATTGTAGCAAGCTTCCTAAACCGTGATGACATGCAGCCCTTCCAACTATCTGTTAAACCTCCATAATTAAATTGCTTATTCAATTCTCGTCGCGAGCTTGACAATACGATTTTTTTTTAACAACCAATCAGAACACACCAAAAAAAACTAGAACACTCCCAACAAAGTTTAACTTTGGAAAACAATACCAATTTTTTTGTCAATACCAAAAGAAAAGCACACTCAACCCTAAAAATGATTGTTATAGTCTCAAACCTTCTAAAAAAACTAATAATATAATAATAATAAGTGTTAGTGTTAATACAAACTTAAATCTTAATAATAAAAAAATACAAACTTAATTCCTTATTATAAAATAAAAATTTCTTATTATTCATTATTTAGGTTCCGTTGATTTGAAAACAATAAACACTTTTTTTTTTCCTTTCTTCTTTGGTTATTGATGTTAGGTAAACGAAATTATTATCAAAAAATCAATCTTTATGCCAAAAAAAAAAATATGTTTGACAAATCCATGAAAGTTATTATCAAAAAAGTTTATGTCATCTCAAAAACAACATAAAAATGTTAAAATTTAATAAATTAGAATAACTTTAACTTCCAATCTTGAGAAAACTCCACTTCCTAAAAAGGAATACTTTTGATGCTTGTAACGTTGAATTAACATCAGAATTTAACCTCAAATGTAAAAGTTTTTTTTAAGAGAGAAATGATTTCACATTAAAATTGTGTTGAATCACTAAGAAGTAAAGTAGCAAGTGATACTCTTTAAAATATATAAATAAAATAAATATTAATAAAAAATGGTAGAAAAGTTAAAAAAAAAATAGTCCATGAATATAGATATTAATATATAAATTAAAAGTAAAATTGACAAAAGATCCTAAAAGAAAGAAAATAGTGCAAACTGACAAATTTAGGTTGAAATGTGACATCCAACTAAAATCAAATTATCAAATATATGAAATATTTTATCATAGTATTTGGAAAGGATGTCTAATTGTTATATATGTTTTTGGAAATGGTCTTGTATAATTGTTATATGTTTTTGGAAAATGGTCTTGGAACATAAATCTTAATGAAATCAGAATTTATGTTATTTAAATTACATTTTTAAATGTAGAAATAGGTTCAACATGTTGAAAAACCTCTGGAATACTTTAATTATGCAAATTTAACCACTCAAACCTGCAAATACAACAATATCTTGACGAATATCTAACAAATATCCCTTGAAAATATACTCCGAAAAACAGGTAAAAAAGTAGCACTACTGCTTTGAAAGTTTCAATCATATTGCAATTTATCCATGAAATTCAGTAGAATACTCAACTAACTATGAGCTTCAAGTAAAAATTCCAGTGAAAAGTTTGATGTAACAATTAGTAAAGCATTATGTAAAATATTTTGATGTAACAATTTGTTAAAAAAATAGTCTTACATATGTTTATGCAAACAATAACCAACCTAATACATAACATTCAATGCTGCAGCAGTAGTAGAATATTCAAGTAACTATGAGCTGCATTGGAAAGTTTGATGTAACAATTAGTAAAACATTATGTAAAATATTTTGATGTAACAATTTGTAAAAGAAATAGTCTAAATCCTTAGAGATAAATATGCAAACAATAACCAACTTACTTACTACTTAACATTCAATACTATCACAGGTAGTATATACACCCAGCACTACAACCTCGCCTCCACAATTTTCATGGGATAGCATAATTGGTGAGACGTTCCGCACATTCTTCCAGTTTGGGGAGAGGTCACGAGTTCGAGCCTGTGTCCTCTGGGACTGCGAAGCTTTATCACTCCCATATCATCCACTATGTAGGAAAATATCGAGGTGAGTTTCAGCTGAATCCTCGCCTCCACAATTTTCATGGGATAGCATAATTGGTGAGACGTTCCGCACATTCTTCCAGTTTGGGGAGAGGTCACGAGTTCGAGCCTGTGTCCTCTGGGACTGCGAAGCTTTATCACTCCCATATCATCCACTATGTAGGAAAATATCGAGGTGAGTTTCAGCTGAATCTTCCATCGTAAAAGAAAAAGAAAAAAAACCTAACCTCACCTCCACTCCACCTCCATGCTTTGTCACATCAAAATTGGAGGTAAAAGTCTACAGCGTGATCCTTGGCCTCTGATTATGCGTACTCTATCAACGTCACACAATGGATTTTACAAGTCTTCTCTTCTGCTTTATGGACGGCAGCTTTGAATATCATGTGCATCATTCATTTCGTGCCTTCGGCCGCCCTCCTTCAATTGTCTACACGAAATGATATGCAATTTATTCACAGAAATTTCTCATCTACCGTATATTGACCAACAAAGCCCACAGAAGAATCTAATCATCATCAAGCGCCAACAAACCTCCTCGTTTGAATATCAATTCGAATAAATTCTGCAGACTTGACGGCCGTCCCAGGGAACAACGCCTTTACGAATTTTAAATAACTGAATGAAACAGTCTTCCAATACGAATAAATTCTGAAGACTTGACCGCTCCTGCCATGGAAGGCTTTTCGAATTATAAATAACTGAATGAAACAGTCTTCCATCTTGAATACTGAATCTTATAGTACTCAATCACGGGATCTCTTCTTCTGGGCACGGAGCCAAAGCAGTTCGCGTCTTTCAACGTTCATCAAAGTCAACTATCATGTGTCTGGGAAGATTTTGTTGACAGGGCTGTATTGTTGATTGATTGAAGTAGATTTTTCTGGATATAATTGTGTTAGGGTTTTGAAACGTCAAAATCCTTGAAACAGTTATATTGAAAAAATCTACTTTAACTAGAAGAGCTGTGGAAACTTACATACTCAAGATTGTATTTTTTTTGTTTTTTTACAAATTTTTCATTATTACATGGATGTTGATCCTTCAACTATAACGAGCTGTGGAAACCTACATACTCAACACTGTATACTTCTTGTTTTTAGACAAATTTTCCATTGTTACACAGATGTTGATCCTTCAGACCCCTATTCCCCACTGAAAATAGCAGGAGTTGTCTAAACTGTAGCCAAAACTCTCCATTCTGATTAGATTCCAGATTTTAAAAAAAAAAAATCACATAATCTGTTTTTTAGTTTGTAATTTTGACATCTTGAGTCATCTAGAGACACCAAAAATTGTTCATCCATACCTTCCTTTTCCTTCAAATGAATGAGATTGCAATTTTGCAATGATGAAATTGTTGGGTTTGATTGCAATTTTTTATTTTTTTGATGAAATCTACAATGAACATTACAAATATGCTGGGGAGTTTAAAGATTTGGTTTTCATGGTTAAACATGATTTTGACATGCTTAATATATGAATTACTCATGACTTCTCAAGTATCATATTGATACATGGAACAAATCCTCTCTTATATGTGTGTCCACACAAAAATTGTATTCTTACATTGTGTATGGAGTTTTATATTGTTGTTTTTAACATTTAGAAATTTTTATGAAGAAATCAATAGTGGTTCATTTTTTACCAAATTTATTTATTTTTAGTTCACTAATAACCCATCATAAGATTACATTTGAAATTAAAAGGTGTGTTTGTATCAGTTTCTTTAAAATTACAATTTATTTATTTTCTGGTTGCTTAATTTTTAATGTTGTAAAAAATTGGAAAGGCTATATTTTTAGAATAAGTTTTTATATGAAGTGTATGCCTAGTTTACTCTTGTCAATTGAAATACTCATACTTTTGCAACTTTTCATCATGGAAGGGTTGGATGAAGATATACCCAATCAATTTGAAAGTACAAGTAGTCCTTCAAATTTAATCATTGGTTGCAACTATTTTGGTGCTTGTGTAGAAAACAAAGCATTTGGTCGGGGCATTTGTTAATGCATCATATTAATTATTATCCTAGACACTCATTCACCGAATGGCCTTGCAGATGTTTTGTACCCATTATATGGCTTGAAGCATTCTATTGAGAAACCCTTCCTTCATACTCAAGATTGTATGCTTCTTGTTCTTCTACAATTTTTTCATTATTGCACAGATGTTGATCCTTCAATTATAACGAGTTATGGAAACCTACATACTCAAGACTATATATTTCTTGTTCTTCGACAAATTTTCCATTGTTGTAGGGATGTTGATCCTTCAGATCTCCTATTCCCCATTCAAAATAGCAGGCCTTGTCTAAACTTTAGCCAAAACTCTCCATTCTGGTTAGATTCCAGATTTTAAAACAAAAAAAAAATCACATAAGAACAATCAGTTTTTTAGTTTGTAATTTTGACATCTTGAGTCGATCGAGAGACACCAAAAATTGCTCATTCATACCTTCCTTCAAATGAATGAGATTGCAATTTTGCTATGATGAAATTGTTGTGTTTGATTGCAATTTTGCTATGATGAAATTGTTGGGTTTGATTGCAATTTTGCTATGATGAAATTGTTGGGTTTGATTGCAATTTCTTATTTTTTCAAAGAAATCTACAATGAACATTACAAATATGCTTGTGGTTTAAGGATTTGGTTTACATAGTTAAACATGATTTTGACATGCTTAATATATGAATTACTCATGAGTCCTCAAGTATCATATGGATACATGGAACAAATCTTCTTTTATATGTGTTTCCACACAAAATTTTCATTTTTACATTGTATATGGAGTTTTATATTGTTGTTTTTAACACATAAAAATTTCTATGAAGAAAGCAATAGTGGCTCATTTTTTATGAAATTTATTTATTTTTAGTTCACATATAACCCATCATAAGATTACATTTGAAATTAAAATGTGTGATTATATCAGTTTCTTTAAAATTACAATTTATTTATTTTCTGGTTGCTTAATTTTTAATGTTGTAAAAAATTGGAAAGGTTAGATTTTTTAGAATAAGTTTTTTTATGAAGTGTATGCCTAGTTTACTCTTTTCAACTGAAGTACTAGTACTTTTGCAACTTTTCATCATGGAAGGTTTGGGGGTCGATTCCGACCGCTACCACTATAACCTCCAGGTGCCATACGTATGCCCCTTCCGTAGGCACGGGTAAGTCGGGGGGATTTGAAACTTGAAACCTCATCGTACATAACACGCTATATCACGGCACTTGCCAATTGAGCTGCCCCCCCCGGGGGCTATATACCCTTCAATTTTAAAGTACAAGTAGTCCTTCAAATTTAATCAGGTTGCAATTATTTTGGTGCTTGTGTAGGCAACAAAGCATTTGGTCAGGGCATTTGTTAGTGCATCATATTAATTATCCTAGACACTCGTTCACCGAATGGCCTTGCGGAGGTTTTGTACCCATTGTATGGCTTGAAGCATTCTATTGAGAAACCCTTCCTTCATACTCGGTCACACAAGGCAATGTTCCTCTAAAATGAGGCTAAGGTCTAGGGAAATGTGACATTGAGGCAATTTATGATGCTTGACCATGATAGGGATGTTGTAGATTTTGTAAAACATGTGATTGATGTGATTGTTGTGAAGGTTATGAACTAAATCACAACAAGGCAAATTTTGGATCCCTTAGACAATGTTGTAGAGGATATGATCACTACCTTCAAAGTGGTTTAAGATTTAATGCTCACATCTAATTATTTTATCCCTTCATTCTCAATCTTAGTTTCTAGTGTTTGTTGATCCATCTAGTTTGATTCAAAATGGATCATTATATCATTCGCCATTCCAAACTAAGTTGTCTTGCTAGGATTATTTTCTCCCTTCATGCTTAATATCAGTTTCTAGTGTTTGTTCATCTCATCAATTTGATTTGAAATTGATCATTATATCATTTGTCATCATTTTTATACTTTCTGGGGTGAAGAATCAAAGTTGTGGACTTGTAGAGACCATTTTCAAGGTTGATCCTGAATTCCTCTAGTTAAGTTCAAAATTGAAAAATCCATGTTTGAAGGTTTAAACAACACTTTCGGGGGTGAAATTTTTTCCAAAGTAGAAAAGAAAGATTTCCATGTTGTTCATATCAATGAGATATATCCAACGACGTATCAAGCACTAAAAATGGTGTTAGTATGGGAAAGTTATGTTGTTTGAAAGTTGGTTGTCACTTTAACCACCACATTGCCAAGTGGAAGCCATGTCAACGCTCATATCTCACACATGTGGAGCTAGCCAAGTATGGCCTTCCAAGGATATTCTAGAGGGTCACAAATCCTAACTCTAATCAATAGTTGGGAAACACAAAAACCCTAAATTTATCTCCAACAATCATTCACGTGGATACCATTAGTCACCCACCCCTTCCACCAATTAAGAAGAGCTGCACATCTTGGAAATTTTACTATAGTTTTGCAAATATTGAAATTCTAATGCATTTTCAAGCATTTCCCAACATTTTTTACAGCTGAAATGGCCCCACAATAATCCAAGAAATGCCCCAAGCAAAGTTTATGTGCAAAAGTTGTGGCCCTAAGGAGTTTATGTATCAATTAGGATCCTCGAGGCCTACATTCCTTTTCCCACCTCATCTCTTAGGTAATGGTTTTTTATCTCTAGGGATTTTTCCTTAAGGTTTTATACTTTATGTTTAAAGGCAATTTTGGCCTCTCATAATCTTATTCTTGCAAATGAGCATAGCCAACACATCAAAGATAATATACCACCATTATATCCAGTTTGTGTTCTTTGCATATTGCAATGTTCTTCTATTTCATTCATTTTATATAATTTGGATTTCATTGTATTATTGTGCTCTCTATTTCCATCTTCATTTTATTATCCACATAATCTAGATCAATGTTATCAAAGAAATCTATTTTAATTAGTTTTTGGTGCATGTCCACAATGAGGTCAGGGCATAGGGAATTGGGCCTCAAACTAACCAAACTTGGTGAAGACCATCCTCGCTAGCCCAAGCAGCATTCCATGAAGGGAGAGAGGAAAGATGATGAAGCAAGAGATCATATCAAGTTGTTGCTCAAGGAATCCCATGCAAGATAAAGGAATAAGATGATCAATAATTTCACCTAGATCCTTCGACAATCGCCAACAGCGATGGGGGAACCTTCGAAAAGAAATCACTTCGGAGGTATGATGTCCTTCAAGGTGCAAGCTAACTTTGACATTCCTTTGTTCAAAGGATTAGTAGATGAGGACAATTTGGGGAAATGGTTAAGTCTGCTAGAGGATTATTACTCTATTCAACCAATTTTGCAAAGTGAGGAGATCACCTTCGATCTCTTTAAGTCCCTTCCCCATGCCAAATATTGGTGGGACACTTACTAGGTGCAACATGCTAGGGATAAGTCTAAAAAATTTAGGACAAACATCACTTAGATGGATTTTGTTGATACCCTCAAGGAGGAATTCTACCTTGTTGGGAATTATGATGACTAGTACATGAGATGGATAGCTTTGCCTCTTTCCACTCATAGATGTGGGTAGAGGGGAATCCACTACATTTCATTGTTTACAGTGGCATCCAAAAGAACCTAATCTCAGTAGAGCTCATTAATAAGTTTAAGTGATGACAATGTTTCACCCATAGCAAATGGTCTACACAAGTACATCCAAACAGAGATGGATTTCTTGGACATTTCCTCACTCAAAGATACTTATCAGTATGTTGTTAAGATTAAGCAAAAGTTTAATCACAAGAGTGAGAGGGAGTTTGGGCATGCAAATCCACCAAAAGAAAAGCATGGTAAAGGTGGCCCTAACTTGTGGATAGAAGGAAAATCAAGGATAGTCAACCTCAAGACAACCAATCCAAGCAGCAAGTAAAGAAGGGTAACAAGAAGTTGAAGATGGACATTGAAAAGTGGTGTGAGTTCCACAAAATCCCTTGGCACAACACTAATAAATGTTGCTCTACGTAATTATTGTTGGCCCAACTAAAATCCTCATAATAGGATTTTGTCTTAGACTCTAATTCAAATATGGATAAGGGAAAATGGGTCATCAATGAAAAACCCAATGTTACCATCGATATTGCAAAGATCCAATGAAAGGAACCATAGGAACCTGACAAAGGTGCTTGCCTCTTTCCACTCATAGATGTGGGTAGAGGGGACTCCACTACATTTCATTGTTTACAGTGGCATCCAAAATAACCTAAGCTCAGTAGAGGTCATTAATAGGTTTAAGCAATGACAATGTTTCACCCATAGCCATATACTATCAGTTGGTTAAACCAAGGATGAAAGTTGCGTCGATCAGCAATGCCACATGCCTTACAATTAACATCAATCCATTCAAAGATGAGGTAATATGTGATGTTCTTTTAGGATGACCATATATGTGGAAGTGACATATTGTTTATGAGTCTAGGTCTCGTAGTGTCATAATTAATTTGAGAGGTCAACTCTACAGGGTTACTACCAAAGATAGTTCCAAATACTACAAGCTCTTTTATCTCAACGAATTGATGTAGGAAGGTTATCTCTCGGAATGGGAGATTTTTTCGCTTCATGATTCAATCAAAAGGCAAATGAAATGTCACCATGACTACCAAGGCCTCTATGTGTCATCTCACTACACAACAAAAGTAGGTGGACAGGATAATGGAAGGATACATAGATCTCTTAACCTCACCTACAAGGGTTCCTTTGCCTTGTCAAGTAAAGCATGCAATTGATTTGACACCCAATTCTCCTCTACCTAATGGCCCAATATACAAATGCTCTCTTCTAGAAGATGAAGAAATCAAACCCTGTATTCAAGAGCTATTTTAAAAGGGCCACATTCGACCAAGCTCTTCACCCTATGAGAGCCAAATTGTGTTGGTTCAGAAGAAGGATGGGACATGGTGACTATGTATTTATTACAGACCCCTAAACAAAAACAAAGTCAAGAATCGGTATCCAATCCCCCTAATTGATGATCTTCTTAATCAGCTCAACGGTGCCAAAAAATTTCAATAAGATTCATCTAAAGTTAGGTTATTACCAAGTGTCAATTGAGAAAACTGATGTATGGAAGATAACCTTCAAGTCCAAACAAGGCCTCTTCGAATGGTTGGTCATGCATTCTAGCTTAAATAATGCCCCAACAATGTCCATGATGATATTGCATCCATTCACATATTCCTTCGTGGTTGTATGTATGGATGATATCCTCATCTTCAACAAAACTCGAGTGGAGCATTTGCAACACATACAGTAGGTTTTGAGCACCTTGTCGCAACACATGCAGAGAATTCAATGTCCAAGATACATTATGGATGAGCATGATATGTATATGGATATCTGACATGATTCACAAGTACCCCACCTATGACAAGGAGATACACTCCATTGTGCAAGCATGTTGAAAATAGAAGAATCTATTTTGGGAAAGGAAAATATCATCCACACTAATCACAAGCCCTTGCAATTCATGCATATGAAAGGAAAGTTACAGAACGATCACAATTCGAAGTGGTCCATGTACCTACAACAATTCCACTTGAACATTAAGTACAAGAAGGGTAGCATAAACTCTATTACAGACCACCTCAACTAACCTATTGTCCTGGCACTAACCACAATGCTTAACTCTTGTGGACACAAGAATTCTAGGTGGCCCTAAATATTACCCTAACTTCACTACTACCAATTATTTTTTCTAGTTGCTAATGTTGATTTGAATATTATTTGATGTGCTTTTGTTAGGAACATGACACCTCCAGCTCCACTGCACTTTGAAATTTTTTGGCTAGCCGGGCATCAAAGTACCCCAAAGAATATGATTTATCAATATTTGGCATAGTGACCATTATTGGATACTTTTACTTTTATGGTTTCCACACATATTCATAAGCATACTTTATTTGAATTTAAAAACTTGAAGTGGTAGTAATTCTTTACTTTGAATTATCGTATCATTTATGGCTAACCAAAGATCCCATAGGAGTATAAAAGGAAGGGCTTTATGAGCCTTAACATATTTATCCTTGAACCAAATATCTAGACATTCCAATACACAGACTACTTGTCATTTTCCCTTTCTCCCTAATAATTGTATTGCGTCCTCCCATATTGGCTTGGAAAAATGACAGGATATCATCAAGTGTGATAGTGTCTCATCATCATTTTTGCAAAAGGTAAATCTCACTAACACCTTCCATGATATTTTTTTACAATCTTCCCAAGTCAAATGATTTTGTTTGCAAGGAATAGCCCTAGGAACAATCATGCTTTTAGTGGGGCTTTTAATTTTGTTACAGCAAATTTTGCCTCGCTCCATGCAACTTGCTTGGATGGCCTTTCCATTTCCCTGTGCAGACTTGAAGTCCCCTTTTGTACCTTCCAAAGCCAAAAAATCATAATTTTCCACATATGCACGCCCTATAAGTTATACAACAACCGTATACGCAGGTTGCTCCACTACAACCCCCGTACATCGGTTTTGGTGCTCAAAATTAAAAATTCAGTTGGGTTTCTATGCCATGTCATGAATCCATTATCCTTGATCTTCCATATACTAGAAACACTCCAACTCGCCCCTTCAGTTCCATTTGAAGAATATAAATTGATCTATATCCAAGCCTTGAGGAGATTTAACAATTCAACTTTGGGAGCAAAGATGCTCTGGAGAAATTTCACTTCATATTGAGTGTGCATCCCTTTGTCCTATAAAGTTTGAACTCCTTGTTCAGGCCCCCAAGCTCTTCCTTCTTTGTGATGGAGAACCTCATTGACTCCTTTATATGAGATTTCCTTTGGTGGAGGATTGAAGTGGTGGAGGCCCAACTGGAGGGACTTAGTTTCTCAGTTCCAATATGTATCGTTACAGAAGTTTGTCACCTATGTACTTCTTCTTATTATTTTAATAGAAATACTCTTTTCTCGTCCAATTGATATCTTGCAAATATTTGAATTATTATTCCATGGGCGTATTTGTCATGTATGTTAATGGATTATGATAACACTATATATTTTCAACATATTCTTGTGTATCTTGTTTTTTGAGGATAAGTTACAGGTATAAATCTTTGGGTTGCGTGCTCAACGGTGGTCTTCATCGAACGTCTGGACGAGATAGGCTCTTAGCCTTGTCTTGTTAGCATTTCTTTTATATAGCATACTTGGGATTAGAGTTGATTTCTGCGTTTCATTCCGTTTGTTTTGGTTTTACCCCTTTCCATAGAGAGATTTTCCTCATAACAGAATTGGCGGCCATACTAGGGATGATCTTCTTTTTTGGGGTTTGGAGTGTTTTTCTTCTTGATTTTCTCTTTGTTAGCCTGAGTTTCCTTGTCGCTTGTTGCTTGAGAGATTATTTTTTACCTTGCATCTGAGTTTCTTGGCTTAACCCTTGCCCTGGCAGTGTTTTACTGGGTATACACAGTTTTTACCTTGACATACGCGTATATACACGAGTTCTCTTCCTTTAAGGAGCATATATACTTGAGTTTTGCTCAAACAGTCATGTACATCAGCTCTTTAGTCTTGTTGGATGAGTTTGGTTGGTTGCTTAGTTTTCTTGGGTCTATGTCCTGACAGTTAAGTTCTTACAGACTGATAGGAAGCCTTCTTATTGTTGAATTTTTGGGCATTTTTCTTTCTTATCATCTTTTTCATTGGTTGTCCTTGCACATTGGTCTGAGTGTTTTCTTCTTGGTGTCTTTCTTGGCTTGTCTCTTTTTGCTTACAGTAGGGTCTGCCTATGAAGTTTTTATTTAGTCCTTTCATTTTATTTTCTTTAAATCGAAAATAAAAAAAATATTTGCTTATTTACATTATGGCATTTGCACTTTTGATTACTTGCATTGATTTTGACATATTGGGAGCGATTGCATTTCATTGAAATTGTAGATATTGTATTTGAAAATTTGCATTTAGAAGCATATTGTCTCTTTGAAATTCAAGACTAGTACTTAGCAGTGTTTTTATATTTTCTTCTTTTTATATGTTGAGTCGTAATACCATCAGTTTCACGACCACACCTTTTGAGTAAGCAGAAGTCATTAAAATTAACGTTTATTAATTAAAATTGAGTAGAAATGATTTTATTTTCTAGGGTACACAAACAAGTATAGGACATAGAGCCTTGGAATAGGATTTTGTGAGTAAACTTCTCCATCTATTAAACTAAACATATGTGTCTAACCAAGGAGTGATGAAACCCATTGTGTAATTAGTGACGTTAGGAGGCTCCGCTCACACTGAAGTTAAGCACGAGGTCGCGCGAAGTTGGTTGCATAGATAGCCCTCTAATACCTTCTTAGTGTCACGTATATTTATGGGGTTCTATTCATATTTGGGGGTCTTGCTAGTATCTTTACCTCCATTAAAGGCGGTGCTTTCAAGATTTTGGTATTTGTTACCCTACCCATACGGTGGACTGGACTTACGACTGTTCGCCTATGCATTGGTTATATTGTGGTGACTCTAGTTTCTTGACATAGGTAGCCACATAGGTTACTTGCAGGGGTTATTTTGTAGGTACCCTGAGTCAGATAAGGGTCGGACAACACACAACCTTTATGGAGGATTACCTCTCCAGGGGATATGATTGATTGTGCTATTAATCCCACGAGGGCCCTTATAACTGATGTTGGATTACTGAGAGGGGGGGTGAATCAGTAATAGCGTAATTATAATCATTTTTCTTCAAATATTATATCAATGTAGAACTATTATCCAATAATGAGAAGTAAGAAATAAACAATATCACACATACACAGTACACTAGTGTTTTGCGTGGAAACCCAAATCGAGAGAAAACCACAGAATGTTTTTTCTTATATGTCTTGAAGAATTACATTCATTGGAAGCACCA
>CBVK0100085588.1:0-12827 GCA_900067695.1 Picea abies
TTTGTTTTCCAGCTGCAACTGGAAGGAGGCTCAAACCCCCTAGTTTCTCAGGCTACAACCTGAGGGAAGCTTCAACTCCCCAATTCTCTGGATACAACCAGAAGGAGGCTACAACCCCCTATGTTCTCCGGCTACAACCGAAAGGTGGCTACAACCACCTGTCCTTGCCCCGTCCTACCACACAGAAGTAGAAGTAGAATGATGGAACCACTGTCACACTATCATTGTGAGATATACCGCTGTAAACCTATACCAATAAATCTGAACCATGCATCATCATGTACTTCAACCTGTAATCAACTTGTACCATAAACAAGTGCATCAACCATGCACCAACTTGTACCATAAACAAGTGCATCAACCATGCACCAACTTGTACCATAAACAAATGCATCAACCATGCACCAACTTGTACCAAACAACCTGTAATCAACCTGTACCATAAAAAAGTGCATCCAACCATGTACCAAGTATTTACCAATCATGTATCAACTACTCATCAACTATGACTCATCAAGATGTACCAACATCATCAACTATACACCTCATGTATGTGTCAACTCATCAACTACTTGTCTCAACCATGTACCCAACATGTACCTCAACCAAAATCCCTCACCAATTTCATCATCCAAATCTGATTTGTAACTTTGTAATGGACCTGGTGTATATGATCACATACCTGCAAGCCTTCCTTAACTTTAACAACAATAGACTAGCATTTCTATCAAACTTTTATTTAGTCTCACATGACTAGTTTTGGATTAGTCAACAACCCTAACTTGAAATAATCATAACTATGTACATGTAATGAATAAAGATATGAAAATAGTACACAATGTTCTTCAGTGTGTTTTATGCAATTCCTCCAGGTTTCACTACTTGGAACCTCTCAGAAAAGGAGTTATAGAAAAAATGACATACCTTGTTGAATTATGGCTTATTCTAGAGAGCAAACTTGTAGAGCATGCCCTGCACGAAATATTTGTTGTATGGATCTGGAAATTTTTCACATAAACTATAGACTGTAATATAACCAACACTTTTGGTCTTACTTTATTTGGATCTTTTATGAATAAGTTATGACATTTTTACCCGAAATACCTATTTTAGACTAGTTTCAGGACTAGCCACAAACCCTATTTTCCACAGAGTTTAACTCCAAAACTACAATGACTCACAAGATGAAATTCATACCACAGCTACTTGGATATGTTTTCTCAATGGACTATTGATGCAACACCCATACCTCGGCAGGTTCTACGTGACCTCCTAGTCTTAGGATCATTCTAAATCTCCCTTGAGCCAAAATGGCTCCTTGATTCCCAACTTGAATCTTCAACACATATAACCACAGGTCCTTCTTAGAAGTTATGCCTATGCGAGCAAGCATTAGGCACAAATCTTCACTCCACGTGACCAACCAATGTGACCACTACCTTTACCCGAAAGGTGTTTCAGATTTCGCAACTTCGCGATCTCTATTGTGAGTCCCTCTGACTCCTTTGACTCCCAAAACCCCGAAACTGGGATAACGGATCTTTAAACCCTCCTTTATGCCTCACTCATGTGACCTCAGTCACATCCTAGGGTCCACCTCCAAATGCATCAGGATTTCATGACTCGTGAGTTCATGATGTGAATCTTTCTATTTTCCCTGAAGTCCGAACTCGTGACTTCTCCTACTCAGATCGATGGTCTTGAGCTCCCCATGCTCTGACAGTTCAAATTGTATCTGAATTTCGCGTATCAGGATTTCATGACTCTTGAATCCAAGTCAATGACTTTCTCCACTGCTCCAACTCCCGAAGTGTCGAAATTCAAAACCACAAGATCAACGGCTCCCACTGATCCAACTCTAATGGTGTCTACTCCCCTTGAGCTTGTGAGTGTTGATAGACACTCAGCCTTAACTTCTTTGCTAGTCCACTAGATCCAACAGTCCACGGAGAATCAATAGTTCTCCTTATGAGAATTTCAACCGCATGTTCGAGCTCTCGACACTCCTAGCCAAATAACTCGGCGCCTCCTTCTGAGATTGATTTCTACGAGGTGACCTTCACCCTCGTCTTCCTTCGAACTCTTTGAAGCCTCTATCCTTCCTAGGCTTGGTTCTTGCTGCAAACTCGAGGATTTTATGGAATCCTTCCAACACTCCTTGTGGATTCATGATAATCTCTGATTATATTAACTTCTCATTTTTGCACACTCCTTGTGACAGTAGCTCTTCAACCACTCAATGGGTTGGAAAGGTCTAAGACTTCAACTAGCCTGCACACACCTTGCATGACTCTGTGCTATACTTGCACTTTTGTTGGTATGAGAACAATAGTATCTCTCCTAAGATTTTCTAAGATAAACTTAGAATCCTGTCAACGCACTCCTTGCAGACCTTCATTGCACTCCTTGCAAGAATTATTAGGATGAGAAACAATTGAAACTCATACTCTCCCTCTCACGGAATTTATACATTCAACTTGAAATCACAAACTCCCACACATAGCATTGAAACAAATGAAAACAGAGTATATGAGCAAACTGTAAACATACCATTCAATAGATGTAGACAGTAACCATTAATACACCATGAAATTGGATCAAAGAATTTTTATATTAATTCCAGTGCTTCTATACATGGTCTCTATAGCAACATCTATCTGCTCATACAACTTATACAATCGATTTTTCTTTCTCTGCTCTCTTTCTCTACAACTCTTACAATGAGAATAATCTTACAATACAATACATACGAGGGATCTTTCTAGAGTTTTCCCTCCTACAACTCTAACTATCTAATCAAATTAAAAGCTCTACAACTACTTTACATTTATTACATTAATTGCCTCCAACAAACAGATTAGAGCAACCGCTCAAGATCTGCGTTACAATATCCAAAACATAAAAGCAAAAATATCTTCCTAGATATTACATTAATGTTCCTCTTTTGAAATTCAAAACACTCTCAAAATGTGTGTTGGTGTGTTTCCAGTTGTCCTTCCTGTTATAACCCTAATTTTCACCATACATGCTTACCTGGCATCAGGCCATCTCAGATCCCTTCTTTGCAAAAGCACCACTGAACAACTCTTTAAAAAACCTCTTTTATAAGGGCCCACGTGCCCTACTCCATTACTGAACGCATGTACATGTTAGATGACCTAAACTATCCCGTGTGGACCTACAAAAGCACGAAAAAAGGAAAGTTTTCAATGGAACACACAACTTTGGGTGAGTTAAATGAAACTCCTGACCATGCATGGCCGAGGGTTCATCCAAATACCTAGCTTCTTCTAGCCTATAAAAGAAGGGCTAGGGGTCCCATTTGGAAGAGGAGAATAAGAGTAAAGAAAATCTACCCAATTCAACATTCCCATTGTCCCAACCCTTTAGCCATCCTTATGTAAAGAGAGATACAAAGCAAAGAAGTTGGAGGACATTTGAAGAGGATCCCAGGATCAGGTTCACGGAGCAATGGTCGGTTTCGACATTGTAAGTTGATTCATTAAAGTTAATAATAAAGAAATGCTTTTCCCGTCCCACTATATGAGTTCTTCATAGTTTAGTTAATATATGTTTGAATCTCTAACCCATTAATCTGTAGAACAAATGCATGTAGAGTTTGTTTCTTGTTTTGTACACAGGTAAATCTTGAGAGGATAGATGCCAGCAAGTGATCAAGCATGAGGAAGGATCGACATCGAACGTCTGGAACAAGGTATGTTCGTATAACCATGTATTTGCTTGAAAGAAATGGGGATTAAGTTTGGTATGACGATAGAAAGTAGGATTCTTTCGGTCTTATTTGCATGCATAATATAACCCTAAATGCTAGTACGTAGGGGGATTTCCCACCACAACAAAATTAGCGACTATACTGGGGAAAGTCTCTAGGGTTCCTGGGAATATTTTTGGGTAGTTTTAAAAGACTGGTTTTCTTTCCTATTTTTTGAACTTTTTGCAAAGTCTGAGCTAACAGAGAGTCTAGTCTTCCATACCAACTATCTATGTTATTTGCTTGACTGTGTTTTTTCGAGACCCATAGAGGTACATGTGGCCTGCATAAGGTTTGCATGCGCATACCCGCGCCCTACTTTCTTACAGCCCGCATGTAAACGCTAGCTGAAGAAGTAATAGTAGCATGTAGATTCCAGAAAATTTTTGAGGCAATCATCCTCTTCCCTATCAGAATCAATCATTCTCAGGGGTTTTCTGGAACTCTTTCTAGTCTTGGTTGTTTGCAGTCTCATCTTAGATTGGTTTGTTTTATGAATTTTTTCCTTACATTGTTTTCCTTTTTTCTATTAAAGAGAGTGTCTAAGCCTTCAAGAGATCCTGGTTCTCAATATCAGTGGTCTCTTCCTGGTTTGGATTGTCTGTTTTTATTTTTTTTTAGAGTTTTAGATATACATGCGTCCTGTATAAGTCCAACACACGTGTACACGCCCTCTGGCTCTACACAACTCATGTGCACACACTTGCTGTTGAATTGTCATTAGTGTGCTTGTGCATGATAGTTTTTGTTGAGGGTGAGGTAGTCATCCTTTCCCTTGACAAAAGTTATACCTCTCAGGTTTTTGAATCTCTGTCCTAGCAATCAGTAGCTTAGTGTTGATCTTAGCCATAGCTTTCTTTTTTCATTTAAAAGTTGTCATCAAAAAAATTTCTTTAGGGTTTTTAGACAAGTGTGAGAGTCATTTTTTAAGTTGCTAGTGTGTGATTTCTTGNTTAGACAAGTGTGAGAGTCATTTTTTAAGTTGCTAGTGTGTGATTTCTTGAAGTGATTCTTTGTGATCTGCGATTAGGCTAGAATGTTTCTTGGTTTTTGACTTGTTGATATTTTTTCTTTTTTCTTTGTCAGCATTCAAATAAAAAAAATCTTTCATTTTCTTGTTTGGTTGAAAAGAGTTGTTTTTCATTAGTAACCAGGGAAAAGTCTTTGCTTTCATAAGTTCTTGATAGTTTACTTAGATCGTAAGTAGCTCGTAGTTGAGTGAAATCTTTCTTTAAGTTTGTTGTTCAAAAGATCTTAGTGTAGGGTTAACCAACTAGTTCAGGATTAGGGCCTTGGATTAGGTTGGAGAGGAAACTCATCAAGGCCATTAAAATCAAATATTGGAGTCTGAGTTAGGGAGTGTCCAAGTCTAGTATTGTGAAATTTATCCGGGACCCCCCTCTAACATAGGAGATAAACACGAGGTCATGTACGGAAAGGTAGTGGAGATAACCCCTCCAAAGCTGGACCAATCATAGTGGAGAACACATATAGAGGGCTTGTCTTGGGATTCCGTCGATTGCATTTTCCACGGGGCTTCATGGGTCTCGAATCTATTTGAGGTCCTCAGTTGTCTTCTAGACCACTTTCTCTTGATACCCTTGACAGGTTTCGTGCTCGATACCCTACTCATTGTGGTCTACCCGACTTTCGACTGTACCCGCCTGGTGATTGTTCGCGCGCTGGAAACCTAGTTATCTATATTTTTTAGGGACATACACAGGTGATTGTGGGCGTATACCGTGGTACCTAGGACAGACATCGAGCCACACTTTGCACAGTATACCCAGAGGGTGCTTCCATTTTCGAGTTGCACTTGCACCGGTAAGTTTCTCTAGTGTTGGTTGTTGTTACTTTTCTTCCAATTAATTTAGTGTTTGTCTGTCTTATCTTATAGGGACTTTTTTAGTGTGTGTTGCTTTTGAATTATTAGAATTCCCTAGAGTGTCTTTGATCTTCTCACATAGTGGAGAATCATGAGCTCCGCCGGTCATGAAGGTTTCTTGTCCTACCGCCGGTTACACTGGAGCCACGCCTGTCACCACTAAGGCGAAAGCTAGACCAACAAGGGTATTTTGAAGTGACCAGGTCATAAGAAATTGTGCCCGACCAACATCCAGAGGAATCGACCATTTTAGACCTTGGAGAAAAATATTTTGGTCTGGTTGAAACCTCCACCACTGATCTTTCGGCACCCACCATCGTACCAATTCATCCTTACGAGTGCCAGACAGTGTCGCACATAGCAATGTAAACAAATGTTGTTACTCCTTCTAGGAATTCTTCAATTCCCACTATGGTTGTCACCACAGGAGAGTTTCTACCTCCTAACCCACCGTCACCAGTCCGAGTCACCATGGTCTCAACCGCCTCTACATCACACAATGGTTCGATCCTGTCTTTGGTGGCGGCCACAACCCCTTTCACACCAAGTGTGACAGGCCCTCCGTTCTCATACGGGATGCCTAGTTCAGGTACAAGTCCTGTACTTTCCTACTCCACTTCACAGACTTCAGGTCTGGGGGCAGGGAGCTCTAACTCTCCTCTGCAAGGACACATGGGGGGCACTCCTACTCCTTTTAATGATTTCCCTTACAGGGGAGGTCATATACCTCCTTCGTCCCCTTCCCTCGATGGCACGCATCAACAATCCACCGGGCCACCTGCACACCATAGTTTATTTGGAGTGGGGAGTCAAGGAGCACCTTCACATAATATGTCGGTAGGTTCAACACTATTTTATTTGTTCGGTGCATTTGGTAACACTGCCTTCTCGTCAGCTACTTTCCCAACTGGGGGAAACCCTGATTTCAGACAACCTATTCCTATGCAGGGTACTATTCTTTCACAGGGGGCACACCCAGGAACTTCTTCCACATCAGGGCCTTGGAATTCTTGGTAGGGATCAGTTCCCTCGTCAGGAATGCTGATATGGGGTAATTCTTTTAACAATCAATGGAACCCCGAACAAAGAACTATGCCTATCCCCATGGGACCGACATGGGGCAACCCTTCCCAAAGTCCTTCGAATGTAATGCATGCCCAACCATCTATGTCCTATTTTGGAAATCAGTCGATGATGTCTCCGCACACACAAAATCCATTTGCTAGCCATGGCCATGGTTTCTACTAGAATCGGGGCCAGTAGCCGAACTTTTCTTGGCAACCTGGTGCTAGTCAAACTACAGGCCCCTTTTTTCCAGGTTACCACCAACAACCCAAACTACCCTTCCTGGCAAATTTGCATTTTCCAGACTTGACAAGGTTGTTGAATGACCCTATCTATCATGATCCACATTGGCCTCCTATGCCGATGAAGTTGCCTTTGGACATCCCAAAGTTTGAAGCCAATCCTAACGAAGATATAGGAGATCATGTGACTACCTTCCATCTTTGGTGCTCATCTAACTCATTGAAAGACGACTCTGTACAGTTGCGATTGTTTCAACGTACTCTCATTGGGAGTACCACGAAATAGTACATTGAGCTCGATCGCTCAAGATACTCTTCCTTTGGTGAACGGGCGATGGCTTTCCTAAACCATTTCTAGTTACCTGTGAGATACGACGCTGGCACCAAATTGCTAGCCAATTTCTCACAAACAAAAGAAGACCATATCTCTGATCACATTCGAGAATGGAGATGCCAAAAGAGTTTAATTAAGGTACCAGTCCCACCAGCATTCCTGCTCGAGTGGTTTCTTAAGTCTTTGGTCCCACAATTGTCCAAAGACGTCGCGACATAGAGATTATTTTCCAAAGAAGACGCCATCATGAGAGCTCAACAAATTGAGCTAATCTATTCTCAGCCCAGTTTATTATACGATATCTTTCCATATGCACCACGCTCAATACTTGATAACACCAGAAAGAGAGCTGGACCACATGCCGATGGTATTGTTGGTTCATCACAAACAAAGCCCGTTGAGCAATTGACAAAGTAGTTGCAGCAGTTGTCTATACAACACACAGAGTCCAACCAAAATACTACTTTGGCTACTCCCCCTACCAAAATGTTGGATGTACACACAATGCAATCGACTAATCCAAAGGCCACCCACCATCCCGAGGCAAATAAAAAACAACGAAAGAAGGGTAAGGGGGATAAAAAACCTATCGATAATGATGGCGGGGACAACACTAAGAAACGAAAGGCCAGGTATCCATGCAACTTATGAGCGGAAGACCACCCGACCCATCTATGTCCTCAGCTTGCAGAAGCCCAAAAGTTTGTGATAAAGCAACAGCCTGTTGTGTTAACCAATCCATTTCAACATGGGCAAAATCTAACACAAGCCTCTACAAGAACAGAAGGGGACAACCAAGGACCCTCTACATCTTTGAACAACCCCACATCCACGAATGTATATATGGTGAAGGGTGATGCTTTTATATCGACTAGAGCGCATGACTATAGTACACCAAGCACTTCTGAGAAGGGAAAAGAAGCTGAACTCCCATCTCTTCCTCTACATATTCATAAGACGTTGGGAGAAACAATGACATGCATTCCCAAAGGCGTGTTCAAAAAAGCTTCTCACAACCCAAACGCAAGGGCCACCCAAAACTATTCTATGGTGGAATATTTATCACAAACCCCTTGTGCGATGTCCTCTTTGGAGGTCCTCCAAAGTTGCCCTTCCCATAGGAAAGCCTTGTTAACCGCTTTAGGATCTACTGAGACTTATAATATGGGTACAATCATGCTGGATACAACTGACCTAAAACCTCGTCTGCCTTACCACGTAGCGTTTCAGCTAGTAGTGGCTTATCCCACGAAAAATTTTACTCGAAATATCTTCCACACGGTGGTCGATGAGGGAGCCTCAACATGCGTTATGTCATTGGCATGTTGGAAGGCTATTGGCCAACCCATTTTTTCTCCATCACCTACTCTCCTCACTGCTTTCGATGGTCATTCATTCTGACCACATGGTATCATTCCCTCTTTCCCTGTGTAGTTAGGAGGGAAGATCGTTTGTGTCGAGGTAGAGGTAGTCGATGCACCCCTTGACTATGACCTCTTGTTAGGAAGGAGTTGGACTTATGCCATGCAAGCTGTGGTTGCTACAATTTTTCAGGTCTTGTTGTTTCCACACGAGGGCCGGATAGTGACCATCGATCAATTGTATTTCTCTAGACCTGACCCTTCATTGGGGGCATCCACAGTCCCAATGATTGATAATCCTCAACCAGGTGTAGTCAACGTAGGGGTTGGTTTGTGCCCATCTTTGATGGGTACCTTCGATTACCCGCCTCCTCAAGGCAATATCAAGTTTATATCCAAGCACCATAAGGTTGAAATTTTTCAAGTTTCGTCATTCCGCATGACTTACTTCGATGATCTGTGGATACTTCCTTCCCCATCATCCATAATGGACGGGACAGAGCACCTGGGCATGTCCATTCCCTTGTCCGTAACTGAAGTTGTGTACTCTTTAGTCCAGCAAGCTTCAGCCAACACTGATCCAACTCCTGCACAAGAGTTCGATCCACTTCTAGAGCCTATTTGGGCTTAGGGTTCTCTCGCTCACACTAATTCATTAGACTTAGTCTTGCCCTCTGATGAAGCTATAATTGAGGCAATGACTAGTTTAGACAAACCCTGGGAAGATCTTAATCACAGATCATACTTCCTCCCGAAGTTAAGCAGAACCGAAGCTGGAGAATTCACCTTGACTATGATGGGAGATAGGTCTTGTCCTATTAATACCTTAACTACACACAAGGTTTATGCTGAGGGTAATATGGCAACTATCGTTGAAACCTTACCGATCAATATCTCCCAAAACCCTGGCGTCGTGGAGAATGTTTTTGTCGGAGCTGACTGCTCCCCCAGAGAGATTCATATCTACACAGATCTTTTTAAAGAATTCTGCGACGTTTTTTCCTGGTCTTACAAGGAAATGCCAGGCATCGATCCAAAAATAGTTGAACATGAAATCACAACTTATCCAGATGCCAAGCCTGTCCTGCAGAAGCTTCATCCAGTTAATCCCAAGAAAGAAACAACCATTAAGGTTGAGGTTGAGAAACTACTAAAAGCCAGTTTTATCTATCCTATCCATTTGACCCAATGGGTGTCAAACCCCGTGCCGGTCAATAAAAAACAAGGCACAATTCATGTATGTATAGACTTCCGTGATTTGAACAAGGTCTATCCAAAAGACAATTTTCCCACACCATTCATCGACCAGATAATTGATGAATGTGCGGGTTGCGAGGCCTTCTCTTTCATGGATGATTTTTCAGAATATAACCAAATACAAATCAAACCCAAAGACCAACACAAAACAACGTTCATCTGTCCATGGGGTACATTCACGTATCGTAAGATGCCTTTTGGTCTCAAAAATGCTAGAGCCACCTTTCAATGGGCCATGTCTTTTTCTTTCCATGACCTCAAGCATATAGTCGAGGCCTATTTAGATGATTTATCATCTCGATCTTGCGAGAGAATGGACCATCCCACACACCTCCGACTTATATTTGAGCATTGTCGCTACTTCTGGATTCGCTTGAATCCAAACAAGTGTAGATTTTGTGCCACATCAAGATGATTGTTAGGTTTCATAGTGTCAACAACGGGGATCATGGTTGATCCTCTCAAGGTTGAGGCAATAATTCAGTTTCCCCCCACGCACAATCCTTCAACTTCAGAGTCTACAAGGCAAGGTGAATTTTCTAAGACGCTTTATCGCTAACTACGCCGAGATCACTAAGGGATTTATGCGCTTACTTAAAAAAGACGTTCCTTTTTATTGGGACGATGTCGCTCAATGCTCTTTCGCCACATTAAAACATGCACTCACAATTGCCCCTCTGCTCCAGCCACCTAACTATAACAAGGATTTCTTATTATATCTGGCTGTAGTAGAGTCAACCATTGGCATGGTATTAGTTTAGGAAGATGACTTGTTCTCAAAATATGTCATCTATTACCTAATCCAAGGCCTCGTAGGACCAGAACTCAATTATTCTCATATCGAAAAACTTGCGTTGGTAGCAGTCCATGCTGTTCAACGGTTCCGTCATTATGTTCTGTTTCGCAAGACCATCCTCATTGCTGTCATGAATCCATTTCAGTACATGTTGACATGAAGGGTAATAGGTAGAAAGATCAGTATATGGATATTCATCCTCCAAGAGTTTGACTTAAATTTCGTTTCAGCGAAATCTAAAAAGTCACTGCTCTTCGCAGAAATTATTTCAGAACTTCCGGTTGAGTCAGGTGATCTTGTGCCCAAAGAGTCGCCTAACAGAGGAGATATGTTTTTGATCACCTCTTCGGATCCCTGGTATGGATATATCCTTATCTATCTCCATACTTTGAAGTGCCCCACCACTGCTTCTCATAATGAGCATCGACGCATATGCCATCAGGCTAAAAATTATCTCATACTCGATGATACATTGTATCAGAGAGGTGTAGACTGCATCCTACGTCGATGTCTCACTCATGATGAAGCAGTTATCGTGCTTAATGATTGCCATACCAGAGCTTATGGTGGTCATTTGTATGGGTTGGAAAAAACCCAAAAGATTCTATGAGAAGGTTACTTCTGGTTGACACTTATCAAAGATTGTATCGAATCGGTCAAGAAGTTCCACTCATGCCAAATCTTTTCTCGGAAGATGAGGGCACATCCCACTCCCATGTTTCCAGTCATCACAGTTGGTCCCTTCACCAAGTGGGGGATTGATTACACTACATGAAACCCTCCTTCAGCAAGGGGGCACTGCTATATCATCTTAGCTATAGACTACTTCACAAAGTGGGTTGAAGTTATGCCAACGTTTAAACATGATGGAGAGACTACAACTCTCTTTTTATTCAACCAGATAATAGCAAGTTTCGGCGTGCCAAGGGATATTGTCACTGAACATGGCAGTCACTTTCAAACCAGATGATGACTGAGTTAACATCAAATCTTGGGTTATGGTAGGAACATTCATCACCCTACTACCCCCAAGAAAATGGCCATGTGGAAGCTGTGAACAAAACTCTTAAGACCATTATACAGCAAACAATCAACTCAGCCGAGTCAAATTGGCATTTGATGCTATACTCGGCATTATGGGCTTACCGAACATCTGTTAAGACTGGAACCGATTTCTTACCTTTCCAACTCGTTTACGGTGTAGAGGCCGACTTGCCTATCAAATGTCAAATCCCGTCTCTAAAGTTGGCAGTACAGTTATTGCCAAACACTTCTCCACTTGAAGAACGGTTAGTATACCTTGAGAAACTCAATGAGAAGTGTCGTGATGTGGCCCTGGCCAATGAGGCTCACAACCATAAGGCCAAGTGTAAGTATGATAGGTCCGTTCATCCTCCGATTTTCTCTGAAGGCAACCTTGTTCTGGTCTATGACCAAGATAAGGACCCCCTGGGGGCAGGAAAATTCAAACCCATGTGGTTCGAACCTTTCATCATAAAAAAGGTTTTAAAAAAGGGTGCTTATCGTTTGGTTGACTTTGAAGGGAATGCTTTGGCGAAGCCTAGAAATGGGCTCTACCTCAAGAAGTATTACTCATAGGTAGGTCACTATGGGTAACTTTTTGTAACATATGTATAGTATTTGTACTATTACTTTCTAGTTTCTTTTAGTGTTATGGACATGTCGTTAATGTTATCTTTCGTCACTGTGGCAGATGTCAAGTGATTCCGAGGTGTTCATTGGGTATGCAGGCGGTGCTAGCTGACACACTTAGAGGCTTGCCTCCACAACTTGGGTAGTCTTTACACCTCAAGGCCAGTTATTATCTTCCGTAGGTATATGCTTAGGTGACACCACAAACAATGTCGCGGAGTATAGTGCAGTTATTGAGTTGCTTCATGACACTTTTTTATTTGGTATCTCTCATCTATGGGTCCATCTCGACACTCAAATGGTTGTGTCTCAATTAAATAGAGTATATCGGGTCCATGATCTGACTTTACACCGACGATTCCTTAGGGTACATCTCTTAGAATGAAACTTTGATTATATTACATATTTTCATGTTCCTAGGAGATTAAACCAAGTTACAGATACTCTAGCTAATCAAATTTT
>CBVK0100085589.1:0-11711 GCA_900067695.1 Picea abies
TTCAATTGACCAAAAAGACCTATGTTAAATAACAATTAATTTCATTCCACTAACCAAAGTTCTAATAAAGAGAAAAATTCCCTTAAACCTATAATAAAGGGTTAATTTGGAAAGTATTTTTTGGAGTCAACTTAACAAGTGAGGTTGTGATTGACCTCTTTAGATGTTGATTTATACGAGGAAGTCAATCCCTCCACAATGTTGTTTTTATAGATAGAATTAGACTTTAACATTGTAGGATTTTCATAATTTTTTTATAATATCTAATAGAAACATGGATAATTATGTCTAAAATTTGCGCCCTTTTTGGGAGTTATTGGCTGAAATTGGGAGGCACACTTGTCTTGGAGGCTAAAATTTGCAACTTGGATCATTTCTTGGTGAATTTACTTGGCAATCTAGGGTGTCATTGCTTGATTATTCTTGGTGAAGTAATTAGATATGAAATTCTTCATTTTACTATGAATGTTATGGTATATTTCCTTATTCATGTTAAAGATTGTGAAATTGCTTTCTTGACAAACACTAGGAGTAAAGAACTTAAGTTACTACTTCTTTGCTCTTCATTTGCTAGACTTTTACCAAGAATATTTTGACTTAGGTAAACTTCTAGAGCTATAAATACTAGCACTTTAGAAGTCATTACCTAGTCAATTGTTGCTTCTAGTATCTATCAATAGTCTAAGGAAGGAAGAATTTGCTAGAGCCTCAAATTGCTTACACTCTAGCAAGTTAGTCCCTAGGATTTGGATTCTTGAGGCCTTGGGTTACCAACACGTCATCCATTCATCCCTTCTCCTTAGACAGATACAATCATTTTGTCATTGCTTCCAAGAGAAAACCATCACCTCTAGACTCCATTAACCCTAAAAGGCACTAGTCCATTTGCTTTAGTGAATTGATTGATCAAAATAACTCTCAAACTATCTTCTTTGAAACATTTACTAACTTTTATTAACCTTAAACTAGACTAATTCATTGACTAACTTGTTGTTGTTGCAAAAGATTGCTACAACCATCTAACAACAACAAATTTATCTTAAAAAGTGACATTAAAAGCTAATTAGACATTGCCAATTTTGCTTCTAACAAGTTCTTATCATTCTGTCAACTTAGAGCTATATTTTCTTGTCATTTTCAAGCATTTTTAAGGCATAGTTATTGTGGTTGTTACAAAACATTCATTGTTGTTGTAAATAATTACATTGTTGCAATATTATATCAACGTACTTGTTTTTTAGAGGTTCGTGGTCTTATGAAGCACTAACATCACATGGTGCTTGGAAATTGCACACTTTTTCTATTTGTTGTCTTGTTCTGGGTAGGTACATCTTATTTAACCTTTTGCTTCATCTCTATAAGACACAAAGAACCTTTGCTTTAGTGACCTATGAGAGGGGAGGGACTTTCTTGTATCTTTTACCTTAGTCTTCTCAAACCCTCGAGTCACTAGGGACATCTTCCCTGGGGTACTGTGACATACTCCTAAATAGAAAGGGGTTTCCTATTAAGGTGAAAGTGATAGGTCACTCCCTATTATGCCAATCTTGCATCCACTTGCTTTGGGCTTTAGACAAGTACATATTGTGCGAGAACAACACCCTTCCATTTACAAAGCTTTAAGCCTTAAATAAACACATCATAGTCAAATGGCGGAGGAAGCCCATTTCTCATGTGGATAATTCTCTCCTTTGTGAAGGTCGTCTCGTGCCATCCAAGCTGCAACTTATAGATACAAGATCTTCAAGAGTGTGTTAGCAAAAAAAATTTCTTAGTAGGCAATGGGTTCACTTTATTTAAGACCCACCTTTAAGTTGAGGTTCTCACTTACTTTGTTGAAATCCCTAGCCCCCTTAGTTAGATCTTCAAAACAAAGTGCATTGTCAATGTCTTTTGCAAATGTGGCCTCTTATGAAGATCAATCAGAAGTGTTTGATGCAATGGAGACTAGATGCCTTCTATACAAGCTAATGCCAAACTTTGCTTCGTCAAGAAATGGTCATAAGGCATAGCTTCTCTTTCATAAACTCATACAAACAAGAGGTCTCCTTATACCTACCTCCGAAGATCCTTGAAGGTAGGGTGGAAGTGCAATGTGTACATGCAAACAAGTAAACCTACCCTTTATTACACCATGTCGAGACCTACTTTCCTCGAGATTGCCATAGCTCAATCTTGCAATCAAACAATGTCCTCAAACTAAGTGACATATTGATATATTCACACACCTTGTTTCATCCTTTTTACATATATTGGATATTAATAAATGTGTAAGTAAGACATTTCACACACCTTGTTTCATCCTTTTTACATATATTTACATATATTGGATATTAATAAATGTGTAAGCAAATATATTAATTATGTCTTTACATTTCTTTCCCTCAAATATTTTCCTTTACCACTTTGTTTAGAGAAAGGAAAGGGGTTACTTTTTTTCTTTATTATCTTTTAAGTTCTCAATACAAGTCATTATGCGACATAACTCTATTGTAGAACATTGTTGTAGAACCATAGCTTACTTAAATACTTAGAACATACTTAAAGATCAAATTCTAAAATTATTCTTCCAATAGACCATGTATTTTTGGAGTGGTATAATCAAGTCATTTAGTTCCTTTATCTATAAAAAGGTGGCAAAACCTATCATAACTCAATTATCAAATGATAGTGATGATAACCATGTTGCTCTCCTTGAATGTGAGTTGACCCATCATTATTATTCAAGGAAATTAACTAGGCGACCGTTGGAGCGAGAGAGCCAAATGGAGAACGAGGACGAGCCAGGAATTTCAAATTTATTTTGGCGGGAAAATATTAGAGGTCTGGTTTGTATGCTCCTAGAAACTCCTTGCTAATGGCCAGGGGTGAAGGAGACTGGTTAGTTTTTTGGGCTTAGTGGTTAGATTTAGAACTGTTTACTTCTCGTCCCATTGATATTAGCTACACTGTTTATTGGCCTTTGTTATCAAGGGGAGCTACGGCGGTAGTCACTTATCATTGTATTAATGACTTCATTTATTGCCTATCTCGGTAAGTGGATTTTATTTACTTCATTGTTTTTTATATTACTATTAGTAGACACCTGGTCTCGGCTTTATTGGCTTCTTTTTCTAATCAGCTTCGTGTACTTCCACTATATACGATGTATTTTCCTTGAGGGTTGGGCCCATACTAGATCCTTGATTCCAGAGATTTGTTGGTTGGGGGTTTAGATGGCATGCTAGATGGCACCCCATCGTAATACCACATTAACCGAGGATATCAATGCGTTAATGAATGAGGCGGATGAATCTTTATGGAGGGAGGCATGCTTAATACAAGATTTTTCTACTTCTGAGTTTCATTTGAAGCATATCTCCTTACCTTTGTATACGGGTTTCCCGACGAATGACTGTCCAAGTGATGTTAGTAAGCCTATTTCTTCCTCTAGTACATTCCCTGGTCTGGTAGGTTCGCGCTCAAGGCACTTTATTACTTGACCAGAATGTGTGGATAAGCCTGGGAACTTGGGGGGTGCACCTTCTGGCCTGCGTGGAGGTAATAAACATTTGTCTGCCTTTCGTAAGCACCAGAAGCAGTGGACATCAAACAAAATAACTAAGAAAATGGTACTCGATTTAGACGTGGGTCTTGAGGATATGTGTCGGTTAGCACTTTGTGATTCAGTGGGGAGGTTTGCCTACAAACAAAATAACTAAGAAAATGGTACTCGATTTAGACGTGGGTCTTGAGGATATGTGTCGGTTAGCACTTTGTGATTCAGTGGGGAGGTTTGCCTACGACCATTTGTGCAATGAAAAGACTCCTGCATGGTCTGAAAGAACTTGGTCGCCTGTGCTATGCTATTCTCCGGAGTTGTTACAGCTTTCCAAAGGCTGGTGGGGGGCTATCTGTCGTTCCCCAGAAGATGTGGAAACTCTGTTAGCCAGCAGATGGATGAACGAGGGTAGTAGCCTTATGCTTGAAAAATGGAGAGTGGCATTCAACCCTGAGACATAGTACTTCTCTTTTCATCATTTATGGATACTGCTTCTCGGTTTGCCTCTCCACATTTGGAATGAGGGAGCTTTAAAGGCTATTGGAGAGGCTCTTGGCAGTTTCATTCTGGTTGATAAAGCTCTACTACTCTCGTCTATGCAGAAAGTCTGTAGGATACTGGTTGAAAAGGACATTAGTTGTGGCCTTCCTGAAACTTTAGAAAACGAATGGAGAGGGAGGTGTATACTTCAATGTCTTGATTACTTGGGCATACCCTTCCAGTGTAGCCTGTGTCGTAGCACTGGACACTTGCACAGAGAATGTAAAGGTTTGTTTGAGGAGGCAGTTGTTTCGGAGGACCTTGATTCACCTAATGATTTTATTGATTTATCCACTGATACAGGGTTCTATAGTGAAGGTCCTGAACTTTGGTCATAGGACTCGAAAGATCTGGAACCTGCGTCAACTTTTTTCGGTAAGCTCAAATACCACTGTCCTTATTTTTTTTCTACACTTTTGACTTTGGAAAAAGAAACCTTAAGCTCCTCGAAATGGTTAGAACCTTCCACTTTGCATATTTGTCCACAGACCGTAAAGGGTGTGGGAGGTCTACCCGTGTCCAATCAACTTATTGATTCTCTATTTTTTCTTCCCGTGACTTGACTGAGGTTTCTAGGGGCCCACCTCGAAATATTGTGGTGAACCAATCTGAGTCTTTGACCTTACATAATGATAATTGTCCTTCCACCTTAGCTGTGGATCCCTTGGTGTCAGATCCAACACAAGGATCCTCTCTTATTTTATCTGTTTCTCCCCCTACCCTTTCAGGTTTCCGTGAACCGGAGGAGACAGAACCCTCCCAAGAAACCGTTTTAGATTCCTTTATTCCTTTTCTTAAGGATCATTCTTCACTTGCCCAACTACCTATTTTTCAGGGGAAGGCGATACAAAATACTAGCTCTTTTGTCGGGGAGGCTAGTGATTCGCGTATGGTGTCGGGTACAAAGGAGAAAGACTTTGTTTGGTCCCATGGTTTGGGGTTTGAGATCTCCCCCATCAAAACATGAAGTGCCAGAAATAAACCTTCTATTGAGTCACCGTCTACAGTTCTTGTTAATTCCATCGACTGTGGGGCACTTAGAGCATGCAAAGCCCTGACACGGGCTAAGTAATTATTTTAATGTCACTTAATTTAAGAGGGATAGGGGCCACCCTCAAACTTGCCTCGGTGTGTAGGGTACCTGATAAAACTAGCCATGAGATTGTCTTGTTTGAGGAAACTATGGTACTTGCAGGAAAGGCTCGGGACTTTATGTTCACTCTCCGTCCAAACTGGCTTTGTTGTGTTGTAAAATCTGATGGAAGTTTGGGGGGATTGTTGGTATCTTGGGATCCCAACTTTTTTAATTTGAGTCCCTATCTAACTTGCGGTGGCATTTTATTGTCAGGATCCTATCTTGCCACTAGAAGACAAATTAATATTCTGAATACCTATGGACCCTGTGTGGAGTGAAAAATTTTCTGGGAGCATCTGGGAATCTTGAGTTTGTTATCTCAAAACAATCTGGTTTTGGCGGGCGATTTAAATTTGACTTTTACTTCTGGTGAAATCTGGGGTGGTGCTAGAACTTTGGGATGTTTGGCAGGTTTTTTCAATACCTTTTTTCAAGGTTTTGGACTTATTGGCATTGCTCTGGGGAAGCTTGTTCCGACGTGGAGGAATAATCAGGCTGGGACTGATTATATAGCAAAGAGGCTCGACAAAACCTTTATATCTAAAGATTTACAAGCCTCGGTTGGTATTTACCGATGATGGGTGGAGCACTCATACATTTCAGACCATGCTCCTATCTTGCTACAATTGGATCTACCTTCTTCATTTATCTCCCATCCCTTTAAGATGAATCCTTTTTGGATTCAGGAAAATAGTTTCAAGAAATTGGTAAATCAGCTCTGGACTGATCCAAAGTATCTTGGTGAAAGTGGTAAACAAAATAGGTTAGTATGGAAACTTAAGGACCTGAAGCAGTGTACTAAACTGTGGCTAAAGGAACAAAAAAAAAGGACAGAAGCACATATTAAAACCTTGAAGAAGAAATTGTAGAGTGCCTTCACAATAACATAATTAGAACCGGTCTGATTGTTCAAGACTCTTTAGTGAAGGAACTTGAAACTACAAGGAACAAGATTCTTAAGGAAAAGGAAGAACACTGGTGTCAGCACAGTAGGGCTATTTGGTTATAGAGTGGTGACGATAACACTAAAGTTTACCATAATTATGCAAACGTTAGAAGAATCAACAAGCATATATGGGAAATTTTGGATGATTCGGGGAAAGTTTTTATTGGGCAGGAGAACATAAAAGGGGAAGCAATGAACCATTTTAAGGATTTGTACAAAGAGCATGTTTCTTCTTTACCTTTAGAACAAGTCAGGTTCACTGCTTTATTTTAAAAAATGGTTACTGAAGATGAGGCATGTACTCTCTATGCGTCGATTAAATTGTAGGAGTTAGAGAAAATATTAAAAAAGTTTAAAAATGACAAGAGCTTGAGGCCTGATGGTTGGACAATAGAGTTTTTTAGCCACTTCTTTGAACTAGTTGGGAGAGACCTTCTAGAGATGGCTGAAGAAGCTAGAGTAAGTGGTAAACTATCGGGAGGTCTACATGCCACTTTCATTGCCTTGATACCAAAAGTAGACAAGCTTCAATGTTTTGGGGATGTCAAGCTTATTTCACTCTGTAATTTATGTTATAAAATTATATCAAAAGTTATTGCAAATCGGATCAAGCTGATTCTGCCTAGATCAATCTCTGAAGAACAATTAGGTTTTCTTTAAGGCAGAAGGATACAAGATGCCATAGGCAATGTACACGAGTGTCTCCATAGTATAAAGAAGAAAAAATCAAAGGCTATACTACTAAAGATTGATTTGAAGAAAGCTTATGACTATATTAGTTGGGACTTTTTGAGGATGATACTTATTCAGATTGGCTTGGGCCTTGAAATGACAGTTTGGATAATGAGTTGTTTTACATCTACCTATTTCTCTGTGTTGATAAATGGGGAACCAACGGATTTCCTTAAAAGTGTCCGGGGGATCAGATAAGGATGCCCACTCTCCCCGTTATTGTTCATCTTAGTAATGGAGGGTTTAAGTCTTTTATTAAAAGACAAAAAAATGGAAGGGAAGTTATCGGGTGTGAAAGTTTCTAGAACTATTAAAATACTACATGTGTTATTTTTTGATGATGTAGTTATTATGTCAAAGGCCAATGCATAGGAATGGTAGGAGATTGACAAGATGATTAAATATTTATGTTTGGATTTTGGTTTGATGATAAATATTTCAAAATCTACAGTGCTTTAGGAAGGACTTTCAGAAGACGATCTGAGACCTTTCAAATCTCTTTTTCCTTTCAATTTCAAGGATTTAGATACAGGGTTCAAATATCTTGGTTACTATCTTAAAACTGGTATGTATCGGGCTTGTGACTGGTATTGGATTTTAAAGAAAATGGAAAAGAAAATAAACAACTGGTGCTACCGTTGGCTTTCCCTGGGAGGTAGATACACTCTTTTAAAAGATGTGCTGGAATTTCATTCTGTATATTGGATGTCCCTTGCATCGATCCCTAGATCTATTTTAAACTCTATTAGAAAACTTATGTACAATTTCTTGTGGCAAAAGCATATGGATACCTTCTCTATTCATCTTTGCAAGTGGGAAAATATGGTTGTGCCAAAATAATTTGGGGGTTGGGGGTTCCTAAACATTTTTTATTTCAATAAAGCACTGGCGGCACACTCACTATGGAGGGTGATCACCAGTGGAGGTATTTGGCACAGGATTATCAAGGATAAGTGTCTGACCCATATGACTATTACTCAGTGGTTAAGGTCACCTACCTTTTATCAGAAAGCAATTTCAAATATCTGGCAAGGTTTAATTGCTTCGGTGCATTTGATACTCCACTGGTTATGTTGGGAGTTGGGCTCGGGCCAACTTATCTCCATTGGTATCGATAGGATCATAGGTTTGGAAAAAAATTATTTCTTATCCCAACCTTTGGTGTCAATGCTTAATCAGAATCATTATAACACTTTGGCACAGGTTAGGAAACTGTCAAACAATCTTCTTCTTAGCGATTATTGGTTAAAAAGCATTGATTTGAAACTCATGGGAAATCTGGCTACTGAGTGGGACCATTTCAAAAAGGCTCTTATTGATTCAGGGATTATCTTACAGGATAAAGTAGATACTTTGATATGTAAAGGGGGGGACAAATCTGGCATACCTTCGGTTAAAAATATTTATCGTGGTATTATCACTACAAAATGTTTGAAGAGGATTGATCGATGGCAACTCTCTATTTGGCATTGGCATATACAACTTAAGGTAAAATTATTTGTTTGTCTTGTTGTGGAAGGCAGGATCCTGACCTGGGAGTCACTGCAAGCGAGAGGATGGGCTGGTCCCAGTCATTGTGTTCTGTGTAAGACTGAAAATGAAACTATTCCACACCTTTTCATTACTTGCCCCTTTACTATTGTAGTGTGGAACCGAGTGAATTTGCTGGTGAACAATAAGAATACTTGGGTGGGAAATACAGTGGCAGAATTATTTAAGTCTTGTTTTGAGGACAAAATTTCTTCTACCCACTGGCTACTCACTTGTGATGGTTTTTATGGATCGAGCAGAATACAACTTTGTTTGAAAACCACAAGCCATCGATCCAATTAGTTTATACTAAAGCCATGGCTATGCAAAATTTATTCTTAGGTCTTGTGACAGATAAACCTCCAAAATCTGTCTTAATATCATATCAGTCGGGTGATGATTTTGCGTGGTCTGATGGGGCATCACAGGCCAATGGAGCTCTTGCTGGGGCAGGTGGCATTATTAAAGCTCAAGATTCCACCATTATTAGATGGATGTTTAACTGTGGAAGTGGATCAAATTCTAGGGCATAATTAATTGCTACATGGGCCACCCTTGTGATTGAAGATTTAGTGCCTTATCACAATCTCTGGGTTATGGGAGATTCCAAGGTGATCATCGACTGGCTCTCGAGTAAGGGCAGGCTCCAAGTAAGTGCACTTGAAGGATGGAAAAATAGGATGCAAGCCCTCATTAAAATTTTTCAAAATATCAGTTTTCACCATGTTTACAGACATTTCAACACTGAAGCGGATACTCTATCCAAGAAAGCACTAGGAGAACCAGAAGGACATATTTCCTATGTTCGTTAGTATAGGGGGATTGAAGGTCCAAAGGAGATCTATTATATTCACTAGTATCACCTTTTGAGCAGTGATGATTCTGGCATATGTGGTTTAGAGTCTTTTTCTTTTTTGAGATGGTCCCTATCAGAATATTACTCTATCAGTCCAGTTGTTAGAATGATATTATTAGAACTAAAAGTATTGAGGCTTATGTGTTTTTTATGCCTCTTCGAAATTAATTTGTATTTTGGAACTTCAGACTTTGATTTTGAAGTGCACTGCAATGTAAAAATTTTTATATCACTAATATAATTTGAGCAAATTTTCATTTTTGAAAAAAAAATAGTTGATCATGATTTTTCACTCATGATACCATGTGGGTTGGGATTGTGGATCAATTGACTTACAATTTCATTTAAATTATATATCATTTTGTTAAGAATTGTGGTTTATGTTGCTTATAATGTCACTCATGATATTAGATTATGTTGTCATGTTAAGAATTGTCTAAATTGTTTTTTATAATTTCATTTGTATGTTGCAATGTATAAAAGCTTATTTTTATTACAATTTACAATTTTTTTATTTATTATAATTTAAATGTTGTCATGTATAAAGGTTTATATTAATTTACAATTCACAAATTTTTTTTGTTTATTATAATTCAAATTACTTATTATTGTGTTTATTTATATGATGCTATGATGTATCATTTATCATTGTAATTTAAATTACTTATTATTGTTTATATATGTTTATATTAGTAAATTATGATTTTTTTTTGCTTATTGTAGATTATTTTATTTACATTTGCATGTCTTTAATGTCACATGGACTAGGTAAACAAAACTTGGTGGAGCTATGTGGTAGGGTCTTTTTAGGACCTATCGATGTCACATCACTCTTCTGACATCAAGAAGTTCTCGAAAACATGTGCTCATGACAACTGCCCCTAAACAGTTCTCCCTAACAACTTAGCTTGTGTCTAACCATGTCCATTCGATCTGAATGGAGGAGGACATAGTTGATTATTCAGATTACCCTAGAAGGATGGTTGACATAGGCATTGTTGAAAATATGGGATGGTTTCAAGTGTCCCCCCCATCAAACCCTTGGAAGATAAAACCCTAAAAGTACTAGACCAAATCATAAGCGAGATTGGTGAGTGGTCTCTCTATACGTCGAAAGCAAAAGACCCCCTCGGGGAAGAAATTCCAATATCCTAGGCCATTGTTTATGCAAGATATACTCCATATTTGGATAGAATAAATCCCCATCAAGTCATCTAGCTAGCACAAGACTATGATCCACATAATGATAAACAGTTATGGAAGCTCCAGGGGACTCCCTTTGACAATGAGGATCATGATCATTTCACTACTGAGAGGTACAAAGAAAAAAACTATATAATATAGGAAGATGGCTCACAAGGAATCACTCAAGAGGCTTTTATAGGGTAGTACCTCAACAACAAAGTCATGAGCAATTGTGGAAAGAACTCAACTCCTTCACATTATTCTGTCATCCCTAAATTTGGACTCATGGAGGAGCATAGTACTAGCTGAAAATGTGTTAAAAGAAAGGTCGAGGAAATCAAACTAGTACTAGGAGAGGGTGTTAATATCAATGAGATATTTATTCTGGAAAGTGCGACATTGGTCAGATGATTTGCTAACAAGAGAATGTTAGGGGATTCCTTGAAGAGATGCACAAAAGCATATTTTTCATCTCTCATTGGCTATGACCCCATATGCATGACCCTGGAAAAAGGATGGATGGCTTGGATTATATGCTCTAATGCAGATGTAGAAAGGATTCTTCTCTCATATTGGAGCTAGGGATCCCAAGCCATTTTTCTAAACAAATAGTCTATCATTTTTTATGCCATCTCAGGATAACATGAAATAAACTTGGTCTAGGTCTATTTACCAAGGCTACCCCTAATTCTTTGTTCTAAAGAGGTGTTTAGAGAAATTGGAAATTCCCTTGGTTTCTTCTCTAAAGAAGACACCACTTATCAGACATCAGGGTACATGTGTATGGATAATATTTTAGTTGGTTTGAAATCATTCAGATGCTTAGCATATTATATTGTTATTCATCATGGGGATAACACCTATCACAAAGCCTGGACTATGAAGGTATCCCTTTCCGATGTGGGTGATGTTGTTTGTATGGCCACCTGGCCACAGATTGTAGCAAGTTGACATGCCATAAGGTTTGGGTGAAAAAAGTGGAGGTAGCAACACAATTCATATTTCCCACCTCAACTCCTACTCATAGCACACAAACTTCATCAACCACTCTAATAGATTCTCATCTCGATAAGGTTTAATATGGATCCAACCACAAGGTGGAAGACTCTCCCACAACAGTGGCCTCGGGCTCATCATCGCATAATTCTTCCACAACCCCCTCGCACCACTCTCAACCTTTAGTTGTTCATCTCAATTTTGGTTCTTTTGATGAGAAAATTCCTGCTATGACCCTTCCTAGATAAGG
>CBVK0100085596.1:0-16308 GCA_900067695.1 Picea abies
GTGCTAATAATTATATGAATATATTTAACACAATAATGAAACTTTAATATTCAGAAATATTCCATTAGAAAATGAGAAAGAAAATTGAAAATACATATATACAATTTTAACATATTTTTAAAATTAAACTTTACATATACAAAATTTAAACATCTTTGTAAATTTGAAACATTATTCTTTTTTTATTGAAAAAAATAAAATAGTAGTATTCTTCTAATATGAAAATACAATAAAAGTCAATGATATGGTTGGTTAATATCAACTACATAGTGGAGCAAATGCTTGAAGGAAAACATAAATGCATTAAAAGTTTTTCATATCCACAACTATAAAGTGAGTATTATTAAGTTTTTACTTCACTAATTTTTGAAATAATATTTAACTCTAGTTTAATCTTAGTTTTATAGTGATATTTTGAATACATATAATGAAAATATTTGTAAGAAATTATGTATTTGTAATAAAGAAATAAATATATTTACATTCTAATTTAATATAATTATAATTTAAAGTAGGACACTAGTTCCCAGGTTCTCATTTATTTGATGTTGAAGCTCTCAAAAAGCTCTCAAGTTCCCCAAAGAGTTCCCAGTCAATTGGGGACTTTCCCAACTAGTTCTCAAGCTTGAAAACTTAGAGAGCTTGGAAACTAAATGTTGAAACTAAATGTTGGAAACTATGCTTATAATGTATTAATGAAATAAATTAACTTTTTATATTAATTTATTTTAAATTAATTTATACATTAATATATTTGTATTAATATTTTAATAGTCATCCCAAGATATGTTAGTAGTAAACTATCAACAACCACTTGATAAAAATGGTTGATATAAGAAGATGGACTCCATTTTCCACCCTTTTAAATTATTGACACCAAACTGTATCATTCTCTAAAAACAAAAATGACAGTTTTTGATAAATTTGTGAGAAACTATCCATCGGTAAGAGGGAAAATTTTACCAGTAGTGCGATAGTTAACTTTTATATAATAGACAGAAATGTCATGTTTCTGTCACCCTGAATCTTAAAGTGATAAGCGACAGGCAAATCAGGGAACACCATTTACAAGTTTCCAAGCATTAAATCTGTTACAGCAAATCAGGGAACACCATTTACAAGTTTCCAAGCATTAAATCTGTTACATAGACAAGCAACATGGCAATTCTGTTTGATCGATGTCCTTCATACCACTAAAACCGACGTGCGAGAGTCTGGAAGGTATTCACAACAACCGATGTACTCGTAAGCATTAACAATTTTGTTTGATCGATAAGGTTCGACGCAGTCTAATTATTCTATGTTTTTGACTTACTGGCGATCGGACGCGTCCCATCTCTTGCGCTCGAAACCTGTGCGGCATCCTCCTGTCCATTTCCTCCCATTTTGTTTGATCGATAAGATTCGACGTAGTCTAATTATTCTATGTTTTTCACTTACTGGCGATTGGACGCGTCCCATCTCTTGCGCTCGAAACCTGTGTGGCATCCTCCTGTCCATTTCCTCCCACCCACTTGCTCCCGTCCGTTTGCTTGTCATTCCATCAGGTGCAATCCTATGACAGATAGAGTATGTTGTTTTCTATATGTCTTCTATTCATTTTCTATTACTGCAAAATATAAAAATTGGCCATTCCTGATCACTCTTTCCGTAAAATCGGTCACTCTTAAACTTCAAGAACACTGAGCAGTCAACCTCTCATTGGTTTGTATACCGTATATTGTCTTTTCAACCTTCTCGTCAAACTCTCTAATATATTCAAAAAGAAACTGTAGATGACAGGAGACCAGTTAGCGACAACACCCTATTGTATCTTCAACAACGCTGAGTAGTCAACCTCTCACTAATGAAAACGTTCACTTTAGCAGGAAAGACAATTGAAAACCAGACAATGTAGTGACAACACATACTGGAAACTAAAACATTCACAATTCATGATGAATTGTGAATGTTTTAGTTTCCAGTATGATGAATGCGAAGACTGCCAGAACATACCACAACCTATCATGGATATCTCAATTCTTATTGATTTCAACTTATATTTCACCCAGGAGTTAAGGGTATTTTTTGAAAGCCAAAAGACCACGAATTTCCAATTTAACGCTTTTGAACAGAGTCTCTGCTATTTATTGGATCCACAATAATCTCTCGATTCACCGAGCAGTTTCTAGACATTCCTTCCCGGATTTTCCCTTAGCAACTTAAAAACATTCACATCGCTGACAATAAACAAGATACAAAAGCTACCTTTAAGTTCTTCATCAGGATCGTTCAAAAGTTTAACCCAAAAAACCTTAATATTTTTATGGTAATTAAACACATTTTTCTTTTGCAATTTTCTAAATTCAATTTGATTATTTCTATAAGTTTCAAATTCAAAAATTGCAAAGCCACGGTTCTGCTGTGATTTTTCAATCATTGTAACACCATTAATATTTTCAACTACAACCTCTTTTATCTTATATAAAATCCTTGAAAAGTACAATCAGCACATTCCCAACTTAAGTTGTTTAATATGTGAAAGACATGTCTACTCATGATGAAACCCAACAAAGCTAAAAAAAAAATAAAAATGATTGCGCTGAATTTAGTATGGATTAAATGAGTCATGAACTAAAGGTATTATTCAATCATGATGAAACCCAAGAAACCTAAAAAAAAATGATTGAGCTGAATTTAATATGGATTAAATGAGTCATGAACCAAAGGTATTATTCAGGTAGAACAAGACATGACATTGTGGACAAGAACCATGCATAAAACCTTCTCGTCAAACTCTCTAACATATCCATATCGAAAAAACTACAGAGGGCACAAGATGCTAGTTAGTGACAACACCCTATCTATTGAATACCCTATCTATTGTATATTCAAGAACACTAAGCAGTCAACCTCTCACAGGTTTGTATACCTTATATGATCTTTACAACCTTCTATCAAATAAAGTCTAAGTGAAATTGCAACAAGTTACATATTATCAATTGCCAATAAGAAAGTCCGAGTGAAATTGCAATAGGCTCCATATTGTCAATTGAAACTAAGTTCATGTGTTCCAAAATAACATCTAGCCATCAGTATATTTATGATGGCCATGAATGGCATATTTTTGTAGGAACGGTTACAACCCACCCATGTGAGTATTTTGTTTATTTCGATTAATTAATTTATGTTTCATTTCATGAATGAAAAATATATATTAGTTTTACTCCATTTATTTAAGAAAAGATTATTTGAATATTCAAGAATACTAAAAGGGGGTGGGTGAATTAATATAGAGTTATTTCAACAATTTTAACCTTCAAGCACTACCTAAACATTAACCATTAGTCATGCCATTCATCATCACATAAACTCATACACATTTCACACATATTTAAAAAAATAAATTTTTAAGTAGTTTCAAGATTTTACAAGCACCAACTTGAATGAAGCACCCAATCCCTGAGTTTAGATACTGAAAGGAGACACTAATCCCCTTGGAATATTTTAAATGATTATATGGGATCATATCAACCTTCAAATATAATACCAAAATCACTTCTTAAAACTGCATACAAATCTGCTCTCAAATCTGCAAACTTGTAATATTTGCCACAAGATTAATTTTCCATTTCTTATTCTGCAACTTGGACCCCAAATATTAGGATTTGTTCTCCTTCTAATTAAACAAGTTGAATTCAATTTGGACCTACCAAGCTTCATATATAACCATTTTATCTCAAACGCCTCTTTGGGACTAGTTTTTGGATTAATCACAAACTCTAACTTCCAACAAGTATAACTACGTACCTGTAATGAATCAGGATCTTAAACTTGTAGCCAATATTCTTCAAACTTTTCAGTGAAATTCCTCCACTTTATCTCCTTAGTCATCCCCAAAAAAATGTTATAGAAAAAATGGAAAGATGACTCATTTTGAAGAAGAAAACCCTAGTTTTTAAAAACCTCCACTTTCACTAAGTATAACTCCAAACATGTAATGAGTCAAGAACTAAAATTCATACCCAATATTCTTCACTATCTCTTCTAAAATACCTCAAATTTTATCTATCTGAATCTTTCTAGAAAAAAAGTTTCATCAAAAATTTCAAGATGACATTCAAAGAAAACTCTAGAACAAATCATTAGACTTCATCTTCCCTTAGAATTTCGCCCTTCCTCACTACATGTTCCCTTGGGCATTCTCTCATATTCCTTGCCTAGGTGGAATTGGTGTAATGATCTAATCCAAATGATAAATTAGGATCCTCATATTTATATGAGTCTTCTCCACATGAGGGGGTGCAACCAAGGGTCATAACTTTTGGGTCGCACCTCTTCTTTAAAGATGGTCGACCTTAGGGGATTATTTACTTTACTTTAGGGGCTTCTTCTCTTGGATTTAGGGGATTCTTCTCTTGTATTTAAGAGATTCTTCTCTTGGATTTAGGGTCTTCTTCTCTTGGTTTTAGGCGCTTATTCACTTAAATTTAGGGGCTTCTTCACTTGATTTTAGGGCTTCTTCAAGGATCATTCAAGCATCCATTTGTGTACAAATCAAAGTGGACATGTGGAAACAACCACATTTTATATTATCCTATTAGGGCCATGCTTAAAAGTTATGTCATAAGGGAACCACTTTGGATCTATATACACTTATGTCAAGGCTCCTTCAAGGTTGTTTAAGGCTTCTTGAACTAGACACATCATCATCACTTTTAGGACGTTCTAGGCTTTGTTTTAAGAATTCTTCTAAGGTTGACATCAATGAAAACCAATTTTCCAACAAAGACCAAGTGAAATTGCAACAAGATCCATATTGTTGATTATCAATAAGTTATTGTATGCCAAAATAATAACTATCCATCAGTATATTTATGATGGCCATGAATTGCAACTTTATTTAGGAACAATTACAACCTACACATGTGAGAGTTCTACTTATGTTGATTAGTTAATTTATATTTCATTTCGTGATAACAAAACATATATTTTTCGTAAGATAAATATTAAATTGTCCTTGTTTTTATTCCATTGATTTAAAAAAATTCCAAGTAAAATTGTAACAAGCTCCATGGTTTCCAATTGCAAATGCGTCCTTGTATGCCAAACTAATAACTAGCCATCGGTTTATTTATGATGGCCATGAATTGCAAATTTCTATAGGAACAATTATAGCCTACCCATGCGAGCATATATTTTTGTTCATTAATTGATTTATGTTCCAATTCATGATACTAGAACATATATTTTTCTTAAGAAAAATATAAAAATGGCCTTGGTTTTATACCATTCATTTAAGAAAAGTCCAAGTGAAATTTAGACAAGCTCCATATTTCCAATTTCCAATAAGTTCATGTATTCCAAACTAATATCTATACATCAATATATTTATGGAGCAGGTTACATTTTATTAAATATATAATGAAATGCTATACTATTTATCATAGTTCAATATAAAAATGGCCTTGGTTTTATACCATTCATTTAAGAAAAGTCCAAGTGAAATTTAGACAAGCTCCATATTTCCAATTTCCAATAAGTTCATGTATTCCAAACTAATATCTATACATCAATATATTTATGGAGCAGGTTACATTTTATTAAATATATAATGAAATGCTATACTATTTATCATAGTTCTTGTTAACCCCCCATGCCTAGGGGTAACCAAGGGAGATAATGTCTGATGTCCCGCAATGGAGACAATAATCCTTACCATGATGATTATCAACATGTCCATATATGGTATCCCAATATCCCCCCTCATGTGCCTCTAAAACTATATATCAACTAAGCTCGTCACATCCAAGCAATATGGTGTATGGGAGATGGTAAGACATTGTCACCTTGAGGTATGTTAGTCCTTATTTCATGCAAAGTGTTGAGATAAATTTGTTGGGAATGTGGATGAGGATCATTGTCATGGAAAATTATGTTTGTTTCCTTTTTTCACCTTCGTGGTCAACTTCTATGCCCTAGTACCATTTTTTCACCACCCACGGAAAAGAGGCATTACTCTGAGGCCCTCACAAGGGTAAAGTTTCATTCCCTAGAATAATTAACACTTTCCATCATGAATCCTCTCATAGTGCAATAAAATTTGGTAATGGTTCATGGTCCATACTCTCATGAGAAGAAGGTTTTGAAGACCCAGGGGTTGATGCAGTGGTTATATGTGTATATGCTATAGTTAAAAAGGCCACCATAGCCAGTTTAAGCTCTAACCCCTCTAATGATAATCTCAAATTGTCTTGATGCGAAAGAATTCACAACTACGAAGGACCATAGCCAAGTAAGTAAATGAAGGAATAAATCTTGAAACCTATAAAGGGGAATTGTAAATAATAAATGGGTATCAAAAGGAAATTAAGGGGTTTGGAATGCAAAAATTACTGAGGAAATGGTATCTCAAAAAACAAGTGCTCCCTCTACAAAGGTGCCCATATAATTGGAATCAATGACACCCTAATCCATTAAGTAAGCCCAAAATTCATATCACTATCGCACTTACCCTTGAAGAGTTTATTTATTTCACTACTTCCCTCAAGACCTATCCCTCTACTTGGGTGTTCTATTTCATGTCTAGTTTGGCACACCTAATAGGGTTGGATGAAGACCCTCCCATATTCAAACTTGAAAACTCACATGAGTTCTTGGGCCAGTGTGATGGGCAAAGGGGATACTAAGGTGAATTGTTTACATGTATTATATCATAAGTAACAACTTAGTTTGCATGATTTAAGGACTAATATCTCTTATGAACATTGGTTTACTTTGTCTTATATTCTATTATGTTTTGTATGGCCTTGGCATGTTTCTTTGAGGAACTTCCTGAGTTTTTACCATGGAGATTTTGTTGTTCTTGTTTCTTGTTACAGGAAAGTTACTATGGAAGAATGATTGGTCACAACACTGGAAGAGTGTTGAAGATTGTTGTTATTATTTCTTTTTATTGTATTTTTTTTTGGCTCTCTTCTGAGGCAGGTCACAAGTTATAGCTTTGAAAAGGACCTACTGTGATAATTGTTCCCATTCTTATTTTTATTATTGTTCTTATCATAAGCATATTTTTATTTTCTGCTATTTTCCCTTGTTGTTTCTCTTATTCCACCAAGGTCAAAAGTGATAGCTCTAAGAGGGAGCTATAATGATGATTTTAGGAGGAAATAGATTAGATGGTCTCTAGTTTGAGACATGGACCAAACTATCGAGACAAGAAGTTGTATACATGAAAATATACATCCATGTACCAAAAAATAAGAGGACGAATTCAGAACATTCTAGCAAGAATGGTAATTTTATGGGATACAAAGTACCTCATATGCAGATTGATTGTAAGGAGAAAAAGGCTCCAAAGATGATCGTACATATTATTGTGATGACCAGGAAGAGACCAGCATGGTCTCGTGATACTTGAAAATATATGGAATTGATGGGCCATATCATGAGGAGGAGAAGATGGCTCCACTAGTGGTAAGCCAAGTGGCCCCACCAAGTACCATATCAGAAAAATCTATAGTTCAGAGAGATTCGGCCCTCAAGATCTAGTAGGAGGATCAACCTCCTTTGATGAGCCATCTCAGAGGAGGTTAGCATATGCATAGGGAGAAAATGGCTCCGAAGATTATATAGACTCATAGGGAGTCAAGCTTTATAGGGAGCATGCGAACTCAGAGTGAGCTTGGCCTCAAAGAGATTCGGTTGACTCAGAGGAAGTACAGATCATTTAGAGGAAGTTTCCGCTTAGATTCAGGTGGGAGAGAGAGACGTCTTCCAGGAATGACAGACATGTGCCATGAGTTGAGGAGGATAGATTGAAGCTTTAGAGACTTCAAGGAGATATGAGACCTCCTAGGAGGATTCCCTTGTTTCAGTAGACTTTTCTAGAGTGACGAAGGAGCCAACCAATCAGAAGTACCAGGATATGGATTTTTCCTCAGTTCAAGAGATATCAAGAGACCACACAAGTTTCCCAACTATGTGGTGTTGATGAGGAAGATCATTGATTCAAAACCTTCCACTTATGAGGAATATGAAAAGCATCAAGTGTGGAATGATGCTATGATGATGTGTGGTAAGTGGTTATGGTTCTGGAGACAACTTTGATACATTGTTACAATCAAAGTTGTGTGAATCTTTCATAGAATCATGTCCTTCATGACAAGTCAAGGCATATAGAGATCAAATATCATTACATCTAAGACATGGTGCAGAAAGGAGATATTGAGCTCTGGTACATATCCATAGATGAGAACATAGTGAATATTCTCACCAAACCTTTGTCTAGAGTGAAGCATGAGTACTTCAGAGAAAAGGTTGGCATGATGCAGAATGTCCACCCTTGTTGATAGGGAGGTGTGGTGTTTCTCCTCAATCCAGATAACCCCTTTGGCCAAGGGTTTCCTAGATTAGTCATGTGAAGTGATTGAGGGACTAATGAAAAAATAGAACTACAAATATTACGTATGCCATGTGAGGTGGCTAGGTGTTAATAAGATTTGTATCAAGTATTTCCTAATCCATGAGAGGTGGCTAGGTGTGAATAAGACTTTTGGAAATAAGACTACTAGATTGCATGGGAGTATCTATGTGATATCGGTTGATTGCAGCGTAGTCATGGAGATTATTGCAGAAGATTTGAGCTACTTATGGCATGGTAGTAGTTGTGTGCTACTAGTTGATTGTAGTGTAGTCATTGGACTAATATAAGAAAACACCATGGAAGAATACCTCCCTAACTAAGAGGGAGTATTGATGTTTTGGTAGCTGGGAGAAGTATTCCCTCCTGAACAACTTTTCTTAGAGAAGAAGAATATTCCAAGAAGTCAAAGGAAGACCATTGAATAGTTGAAGAACACCCTAGAAAATTATAAAGTGAAATAGAAGACCACAAAAGATAAGTCAACCCACAGGAAATAACAATAAAGTGGAAATATAATTTCTAGGAAGAGAAGTCAGCCCATAGAAATAAAAAAGTAAATTTGAAGACCCGAAATAATAATTCAGCCCCAGAAAGGCTCCCAGATTAGTATAAATACAAGTCTTGGTCAGTTCATTTGTATAGTCATAAAGTTATCCTGTAGCAATGTGCACTAGGACGTTGCAACAGTTTCAATATTTTTGGTTTATGGTTCTCTTCGAGAGTGTGCCCCACTTGGGAAAGGATATTCTTGGTCTCTATTGGTGATTTCTATTTTGCACTACCTCTCGAAGATTTGTGTTAAGGTTGTGTGGTGCTTCCCAGTTGCTTCATGTTAGTTGCATTAACAGTTGCAGTTGCAGTTACCAATTGTGAGTTGTGTCAGTTTTGGGGTGCACTATCTTTTTCTAGTGATGTGTCTATCTTGTGACATTTCTATGGTTCTACTCAAGTGTCTACCCTTGTTAGGGTTTGACAATAAGAAGAGATAAGTATTTTTTATTAGGGTTTATTCATTGTTGGTTTTCTCTTATAAATAGAGTTTGTTCGTGGTTGTATTGGAAATATTCTCTCTAAGAAAAGTTTGTTGGGTTTTTCCCCAAGTATGGGGTTTTCCCAGGATAAATATTTGTGTCTTCTTGTGATTGTCTATCTATTGCTTATATATTTCAGTATATGGTTATTGAATGTTAAAAGAAGATAAAAATGCTATCGTAAATCTAATGTTAACAAAACTAATGAAAATATAACAAATGGACCTTACATAGACTCAAAATATGCTAATGAAAAAAATCACCAACTTGGATAAAACTCAAGTATGAATTTGAAGGGTCGCACATGAGAAAATAATGCCTAATGTTTTACCATCTTTTAATATCGTGAACCTAGAAGAGACTTGCTAGTGTTTTCCTTGTGGGGATACCCATTGGGAGCATGAATTACCAAAGAATAATGATGGGAAGGTTGATCACATGAATTTTATTGATACCATGGACTCCATCTTTGTTATGGTTCCCCAAGAGTGCCTCAACATCACACAACAAAAACTTGAGGAGAGCAAGAAACAATCTGTCAAGAGGGATAGGATGAATGTGTTATGACAAATGGATGAGGAGTCAAAAGAGAGGCTTAAGAAGAAAGAGTTACAAGTGTACACTAAGATAAATTATGCGTCCCAACCTCCTCTCATTCACCCTATATTTCCTCAGGAAATACCTAAGGATGATAAAATATACCTTAGTGCTAACATGGTTGATCTCTTGGAAATAATTAAGAGGATTTGTGGGATTTTGGAGATACCTTATTTGGAGGAGACACAAAGATTCTTGAATGACCAAGAGACATTTGAAGATGCTCCCATATTGTTACAAGATAATAATTTTGATCAAACTAAGGGAGAACAAGCACCCTTCTTCATCTCCATAGCAAAAATGACTTATGGATTCATAATTTCATGCTTGACTCTCAGACGTTTATTAATATGATGCATTTGAAGGTCATGAATCAATTAGGGATGGATATCACAAGGCCTTATAGTAATTTCTATGGATTTAAATAAAAGGTTATCGAGGTATGTTGTTTGATTGAAGGTATTGAATTCCACCTCGTTGATTATCCTAGTTTTCCTATCATGATGGATATTGTTGATATTGATGTGTCTAATGCTTGAGTAAATCTATTATATAGGAAATGGGCCACTAATTTAGGTGGAATTTTGCTAATGGAATTTTCTTACGAAACCATCCCATTTTGTGCTCAAAGTCATATCACATTTTATAATAAGCCAAGAAGGAAGGAACATGTTGAAAAACCTAATTACAGGAATGACTAGAGTAAGTATGACTCCATATATCCTTGTTCCTCCAAAGATTGGGTTGTCTTTCCCTTTTGACAAGAACATAGAGGTGATAATGTGATACGGCCCAAGGGAAATGATTACTAGAAGCAACCCGAAAAACACAAGGGAAGTGAACTTAGTTATGTCAAAGTTATCAAATAAGTTAATGAGGAAAATATACATTTGCATGAAACAAATATAAGGAGTATTTCCTTGATAGATTCATACCCCCTTTTTATGGAATGAAACAAAGATAAAAAAATTGTTGAAAATCCTCACTATGTCCCTAACATTTCCCAATACCTTGATTATCTTCCTTTTTCATGAGAAGATGATAATGATGATATACTATGGCCTACCAGGGAGGGATATCAAAAGAAACTAGACAATTACAAATACAAAGTGGTTGGATCTGTCACAATATTGAAGAAAGGTGCTGAAGATATGTTCACTAAATTCATCCAAGAATATACTCTTACAATGAAATCCCACCCCCCTCCCTCGAAGTAATGCATTAGGGTAATTCAAGAAACAATTGATATCAAGGAGGAGGATTATAAAAAAGGAAAAAATGTATTGGTGTGGGACACAAGGAAAGGCCAGCCTGATACATGAAAGGAGTTTGATAATTTTTGGCTAGGCGCCTACAATATTGAGGAAAATTTTGTCAATGATTCCTACTACTTATCCATGCCAAAGAGAAGGAGTCATGAACTACGTATTATTAGATCGTTTTGAAAGCCCCGTCATGGGGAAGAAACCTGACTTGTTAAGTTTAGCATATTGTTAGTGTATCTTAGGTAGGGCATTCACATCCTGCATTACATTTGTATATATCTTGCATCATGCATTTGTATATATCTTGCATCATGCATTCATGCTAGTATAGTACTGTGTTTCCTTGTATATATTGAATTCTCATTTGTATATAATGTATATATGTTAGCAACATGCATTTGATCATTGCATATTATTGCTTATTCTTTTGTAGTGAAAATTGTTATTTTCAACATGATTTTGGATTTATCACTGACCCTAGTGGATAACATCCATCGGTCGATACTTTTATTGGGTGTTGTTATTTGAAGTGTGTGCAGGATTGTAGGTCTTGGAAAACTAGAGATGTTGAGGTTCTCATATTGGAGACAGTTGATGCCCCTCACACCACCCCCCCCGGTGCATAGGGGTAACTAGAGGAGATCATTTCTTTGTTGGAGATATTACACACAACTAGGATTTTCCTTTCATTTTATTTTCCTAAGTCTATTTGGCTATGTCGAGGGTCCTTTAGTCTGAGACATTATCCCTTTATAGAGGATATTATCCCCTAGACAAGGGTGCCACATACCCTCCAGTCAACTCTCAGTTACTGTTCATTTAGACTAGTTGAGTGAAGTGCTACATGCCAACCTTGGCTTTATCACCAAGTGTTGCATGCTATCCTTGAGATTGTTACGAATAATGTGCACTTACATTGGGATCATCACTAGTAAAGAACATTCCACACATGTGAGTGATCTTCTAATTTCACTATGGTTTAGCTAGTTAACTGATGATCGCATGGCCAATTAACTTGGACTAGGTGTAAGTTGACTCATGTGACTACCAGTGTGTGTCACATATCTCTAGAACACTCCTTATTTGCATTATCTTAGATGCTATGGAGAGTTATTTGTGTCATAAAGAGTATATTAATTGTATTGTAACATTCTCTTACTCAAATAATAGAAATTCTTGCATTATTTTCTCATTTTTTTGTCTTCTCTCTTCATCCACCATTGCAAGCTATGTATGTTTCATTGTTAGCTAGATATTTTGTGAAGGTATATTAGAAGCGCTATAGTCTCATGGCCCACAATGGAGACAATATTATTGACCATGATGATCATCATCATGTCCACAGATGGCATCCCAGTAGCCCCCCCCATTTGTCTCTACAACTACAGATCAACCAAGATCATCACATCTAGGAAATACAATGTATGGGAGATGGTAATCTACCATCATGATGAGGTATGTCGATCCTTCTTTAATGCAAAGTTGTAACGTCACCTCAACTGAATTTTTATTTTATTTTAAATATGACATCATCAATCATTGTTTTGTTATTGTTGTCGTTAATATTATTGGTTGATACTAAGACGAACAATACTAATCTTAGTATTTTCTATTCACATGTTAGGTAAAATTTCTTAAGCAACGACTCTGGTGGCAACATCTTCTCACCCCAAGGTAAAGTGTATTATTTTTACTTGTTCAATAGATCACTATCCAGAGCCTGTTTTTTAGTATCCAATGGTGTGGATATAATGATTTCAATTACTTATCGACTCACACCAACATTTACACATGTATATTATCTTTTTTACCATTATATTGGTCATGTTAGTCTTACAATACCCACTTGCTAATTTCTATTGGTATGTTTAAGTATGTATGACCCATAAATTACCTATTCTAAGGTTGAATCCTTATTCCCAAGTATAGGAAATTATATATCTTTACAACAAGGCTAATTCTGGTTCATTACGACTTCTTCACAACTTCCTTCCCAAAACTTTAATATATAGTTCTCTTATTTAATCCTTAGGTAGTATAACACCAATGTATCAAGTCTTACATTCAATCATCCAACAACTAACTATAGGATCATAGGTGATCGAAAAGGATCCAAAGAAGGATACAAATAACTCAGAACTGACAAAGGAAACTCAAAATGCTTAGAATGGCTCCAGTGGGCAGAGAAAGGGAAAAAATTCAAAGTCCCCAAAACTCAATGAAAAATACATTATCGTGAAGAGTGCATCGCAATATTTCTAACGATGCAAACGACTCATCAAATGGATTCAAATTTTGGTCAATCTATCCTAGTCAATAGCGGATGAGTCAACATCTGTACTACTAACATCAACATCTGTATGGATGACTTCATCATCCATAAACTACACATGTAAGAGAAGGGAAGTGACACATGGCATGCTGACATGATGATGATGATGTCAGCATGCCACGTGTCACCCAGTTATTGTCTTTTCGGACCAATCCATGGACCAATCGGATCGTGCCACATGGAAGTTCATACAGTCTATAAGACTAGTGTGGCATTGACGTGGTGTGTTGACTTGGTAGGGGGACAAAGTGGCCCAATGAGGGGCTGCAATGTGGCCCAACCAGGGGCTGCCACGTGGTAGGTGAGAAACGCCCAAGGACGACCCGTGAACAAATTTCGAAAACAAAAATTGGCGGGTCCACCAAATCTGGCGGACCACACCAAATTTGGAAACAAGTTGGAAGAGGTTCTAGTGACCCCACTAAATTTAGCGGCGGATCAATATGTATTACAAATAAATATAACCAAAACACCAAAAATGGAGTCTATGGGATTCGACCCCGGAACCTCCGCCTAAGCCCAAGTCTTAATACATCCACCCATAACCACTACGCCACAAGTACCACTTGGTACATCTGTGCACAATTAATATTAAAAGGGTGCATTCCACCCAATGATGGGGAGAAGGGGAATAGACCATGCAAACTGCAAGCATGAATTTTGAGGCAGTACAGTCATTATTGCAGGTTGCAAAGGGCACATCAACCAAGACATAATTCATCTTTGGACTAGGAGTGCGAGAGTCGGATTAGAGCATGGAGACAGTCCTTTTTGGGTAATTCGACACCACGAATTTAGTGGTGATGTCTGTTTTCTAATATGAGCATTATTTATGCAGCTTGATTTTAGAATCAAATATACTTATGTATTTTACCAAATTATTTTGTTGAGTTAATGAAAGAGCCTACCCATTTGAGAGTAGGTGAGTTAATGAAAGAGCCTACCCATTTGAGAGTAGGACCCAGAGACGTAGTCCACCAGGGACGAACTCCATTATCAAGTTTTTGTATTCATATATGATTCTTATGTCTCTTCATTTTTTAGTTTTCCCTTCTTTCATGGTGCACTTTAATTTATGCTCGTTTAATGCAATTCTTTATAAGTCACGATGAAAAGATCCTAGATCATGTTGGTATCAGAGAAGTCATATTTGACTTGAATTATTGAGTGTGAATTCTTACTAGGGACAAGCATAAGTAAGGTGAAGTAAATCTTAAGACTTTCAATCCCGAAGTTGACCGTCTATCTAGAAGGAAGAAAATGGTAGAAGAGGACAAGCATGATGAACAGTAGAAAAACTTTCACATGGTATTTTATCGCATGTCAAAAATGGTCGAACGAATGTATGGATATTACTAGAAGAGGATGAAGAATAAAGGGAAGAAAAATGAATCACATGTAGATGATGATTCTTCGGTAAACCAAGGGGCTAGAGGAGATCCTCCTGAGCCTCTGTATTCACCTTCTAGTTCTAGTTCTTCTTCCTTTGAGCACTCTCATCATTCTCATCATTGCAAACACAAAGCCTCTTTTAAGAAACCATTATTAAAGCTTGATGTAAAATTTGCTTCACCTATGTTTAATGGAGATGCTAATATTAAAAAGCTAGGTAATTGGATCTGAGAGGTTGAAGTGTATTTCCGTGTCCAACATATTGATGAAGAGGAAGTTAAAGTGAAATTGGCTTCTCTTTGGCTGGAAGGCACTACTCTCGTATGGTGGGAGATAAAGCTTCAGAACAAAAGTAAGTGTGGTAATATTCTTTCATCATGGTTGGAATTTAAATCAATGATAAGGAAGCGATTTTATCCATTAGGGTATTTACATAAAGCAATGATGGAATGGAAAACTTTAAGGCAAAGTAAAGGTCAAACTGTACAAATTTTTCAGAGAATAATTTAGGAAGAAATATATTGCATTGAACATTCCTTTGGATTCTTGTGAAACTTTAATGAAGTATATTGGCACACTTCACAATTATATTCGTCATACTTTTCTCTTGTTTAACCCCACAAGTCTTTATGAAGTTTGTTTGCAACCCATTCACTGTGAGAACAAGGGGAAACATGTTCAAGAAGATCCCACAAAGAAACCTTCCAACTTCCCACAAAAGACTTTTAAGAAGTTTAAAAGGAAGATAAGAAGACCGCTATAGTGACGAGAGAAGGACGCAATCCATATTGCACTCAATGCAAGAAGAGCAATCACGATGAAGAACAATGTTAGAAAATGCATCCAGAAAAGAAACTAAAACAGTTCGATGGAAAAGGGAAGACAAAGACCATTGTTACAGTGCAGCAAGGTGTTGGTTCCAATTCAGGAGATGAATGAAACATCACATAGGTTGGAGTACAAGGTAAAGATTCTCTTCATGCTAGTTCTAGTTCCAATGTTGAATCTCATGTTGATGTATGAAATAGGAATGAATTATTTCATATAAGAGTTGTATCTAAACATACTAATATAGATACATTATTTGATCCGGGTTCCCAAGTAAACTTAATATGTAAAGCACTTGTCAAGAAAATGGGTCTTGAAACAAAACCTCATACGAAGCCTTATCCTCTTGTTTGGGTATGTGATAAAGAAAAACTTAATGTCATGAGACAATGTAGGATCAGATTTGTTGTTTCTTCAAAATTGATTGATGAAGTGGATTTGGATGTTGTATCACTTGAT
>CBVK0100085622.1:0-11383 GCA_900067695.1 Picea abies
GAGAAGATATGAAGTTCTATGGTTGTCATATATATATATATATATATATATATATATATATATATATATTCTATGGAATGTTATTTGTAATAAAGATGTGATTGTTCTCATCTATTATGTGTCTATCATGTATGAGTTGGATATATGTGTGTGTATTGTTTTACTACTTAGTCCTAAGAATTTGTTAGATATGAGTCGCATGAATGTCAACCCTAATGGATCTTTTTGTGTTTAGCCTTCATCCCTATCACAAGAGCTTATGGTCTCTCCGATCATCTTTGCATCTCAGGTGATACCTTCCTCGACCTTGGTCGAAGATTGATATGTCAGTGCTTTGAGCTCTCTGTTGGACAACTCTAGACGAGCCCTGGGTCTAAACTCCCTAGCATTAAGAAGGACACAACATATATCAAAGAGGGGGATCATGCAATCCCTTTGCTCATTGGGGAATGTGGAGATTGTGTGTGTTGTAAATCGAATAACACTAATATGTGTGAGAAGTTCAATATTATTAGAAATGATATAAAGGAACTGCGTTTCTCAATTAGGAGAAAGCCCATTTACCATTTCATGAGTACTTCAGCATTTACTGAGTTCACAATCGTCGCCTCTAAATGTGTTGCCAAGATCAATCCAGACCCCTTTGGACAAAACATGCCTATTTGGTTGCGATCTAACTATAGGTATTTAGTCAGCTAGATCTGCTCTTTTTTGGCATATGCCTTGCCCCTTTCAGTTACGCTGATGAATCTAGAATATCAAGTTAATGTTTGACTTACTAGAATTGGTAATCCTTTGTCATTCAAGGACTTAACACATGTTCCATTAGCCAAATTGGTTAAATAATACTTTATCCTCGTCCTTATTGTTTTCTGGCCGATATTGAATCACGCGTTGGAGCTAGTTTATACACAGCTGATATCGAACCTGGATCAACAGTGGCCATTTTTAGCCTTGGCGTTGTTGGCCTTGCAGTGAGTCTTTTGAGTCCCAGGTTAACTTACTGTCTCCCAAGTTAATGTTTTATCTCTCATGGTCTCCAAATGTTTTTTTCTATCATTATTTTACACTCTCAGTAGATACAGTAACAAGATTGATCTGGGCATTGGGTATAGGTTGCAGAGGATACAAGAATGAGAGGTGATCAAGATAATTGGTATTGACACAAATCCAAACAAGTTTATCGAAGGTAAAACTAGCACAACCACAATTATGTGGCGGATGAACGCCGATAGGCGGGTTTAGGTTAAAATTAGGGTTTCTAAATTAAATATAGTTATAAGAGTTTGGTTTAGGTTAAAATTAGGGTTTCTAAATTAAATATAGTTATAAGAGTTTATTGGCTACAATTTTGTCTATGCTAGTTTATGCATTGCAAGTAAACTTAAGACTAAGGTTTTATTTCTGCGCTTCAAATATCTATTATCTATTGAACATAGAACAATACTCGTAACAAATTTAAAAAACTTAAAAGATAAAATGTGCAGTGTTACTGAAACGTATGAATAGGTAATATTAAACAGTAAAAAACCTAAAATCTTGGGGTGTTATGAAACCAGTGTATCGGTAATATTAAACGGTGCGCTTGAGACCAGTGGGTAATATTAAATAATAAATGTGGTTGTTGCATTCATATCCATAGAAACCAAAACATTAGAAATCAAAACGCTTCAGGAATATGAAGCGGTTTGCGCCTATGTTCCATAAATTTAAACGTGGCGCCTTAATCTGTGGCCCTATTTCATATAAATAAAACAAATAATTTTACAAAAAGTGGTGGCAATCATATATTGTTACAGTAATTTTTTAATTATGTTTAATAAAAGTGAAAAAGTAAACATGATAAACCTATGATTTTATAAATGCAAGGGAGTTAGTTTTTGCATTCTTATTCATTGATTTGGATGTAAGACTAAGAATATACCAGCATCTTCACTTTCAGGCCATCAGATTAAATTCTGTAATCAAAAGAATGATTAATCCAGCAATTCCAATAATATTTCAATGTAAGTAGGTACCTCTTCCATATTGTTGATTTAGTTACAAGTTTTTTTTATGATTTTTTTTAACATAAAATTTAATTATAAGTTTGTTTTTTTATAGATAAAATATTAATTTTAATATAATTAGAGAAGTTTAAACATTTTATTTTTGAGATTTCAAGAACAATTTAATTGTTATTGAAATTATAATTTTCCATTATTCAAATTGTACTTTTAAATGTAAATATAAATTTAGTCCTCCAAAACATGTAAATATATAACTAAATTCGAAAACATGTAATCTAATTTGTACAATCTTACAAGTGATATTTACAATTTTAACCATTCTTCTATAAACAACTACAACTACTAATATTTACAATTTCAACCATTCTTCTAAAAATAAATCTATGAGTAATGGATCCACTTTCCATGCCATCATAACACAAATATGGAACGTTCATTCACAAGTTTTGCCCTGTCCATTATAGTTTGACATAATTTTATGACTAGTGGCTGAACTTTCCATGCCATCGTTAACACAAATAGATAACTCTCCTTAACAAGTTTTGCTATTCTAAGTTTAGAGGTCCATTATAGTTTGACATAATTTTATGATCAACACCAGAGATTAACTGTTTCCCACGCCTCCTTCACATCAGGAAATCTCTCCTAAGATTAGGAGTATTCCAGTTGTGGGGAATTGTCTGCTTTAGTGTGTGGCCTGGAAAAGTAGAAGTGCAATATAACAATTTTACTTTGGATTGAAACAGTACTTCTTTTCACAGCTCAACGAATATATTCATGCACAGTATCGACAAATTTAGTGGAATTATTATTATTGATACAACGATATAGATGCCATATATGCAGAAATGCTACTATAATTTAGTTTATACATTATTGAAACTTTCCAATCCTGAATTTCGCACCTAATAATTCAGATGGAAGGATTGATATTTTTCTTCATTGGTTTCAGTTCACGATTGGATGATTGGAAGAGCCTATAGGAGAATGGTTCACAGAACATTCCGGCATTGTGCCCTTGGGATATCGTTGAAGATCTTGGCAGTAATCGTAGGTCATGTAATTCTTTCGCACTAGGTCCAGAGCTCGAATCTGGTCCTTGTTGAGCTTGGGAGAAATAAAACAATCCAGAAATCCCTGTGAGCAGTATCGCATATCATCCTCGTTCTTCGAAGAGCAGCCGATGGTGATAAAGTTGGTGTAAGTGGAGAGGAATGGCTCGTAAGTGTAGTTGGCTTTGTATTTTCCTCCATCTGTTGCCCATGAGGAGGCGTCCCATATAGTTGCATAAGCAGACATTGGCTTCGAAGGATATGTCACTCCCAGGCTCTTCATCTTCGGGAATCTTCTGATGGGAATACTGTCTACCATAAACCTGCCAGACGAGATTTTGTGTATTAGTTCAGCGATCTCTACCATCATTTTCATAAATTATTTGAAAGTTTGTAAGATACTACTGAGTGGGTCTAGTTGGTAAGAATATGTTTGCTAAAAGTAGATGTTCGACCAAATAATTTAATAGGAGTTGATTAGCTGTTCTAAGAAATATTTTTTTTAGCTTGAATCAGGCGATATAAATTTACACTAATCACTATTTTTTGTTGTTCATAATTTATTTATGCATTCAGAAATAGATTCAGCATGCTAAAAAATTTCCAAGACACTAAGATTTTATAGAAATAATCACTTAAATCTAAGAATCCAACAATTTTTCACCTAATTTATCAAATATCCCAGAAAAAAATCTTTATAATTTAATCTATATATATATAATAAGTTTTTGTTCTTTTAGTTTTTTTACAGTGTGTTAGTTTATTAATATGGATTTCTGAATATATATATATATATATATATATATATATATATATAAAATAAGTTTAGTTTATTAATATGGATTTATGAATATATATATATATATATATATATATATAAAATAAGTTTTTGTTCTTTTAGTTTTTTTTTTTTTTTTTTTTACAGTGTGTTAGTTTATTAATATGGATTTCTGAATTCACTGTGTTTTGAAAAATGTTGTGAAGTTTGGATGATTTTTGGATTATCTTCCATATACAATTTATTATTAGGTTTTTACAGTGTGTTAGTTTATTAGTATGGATTTTTGAATTCACTGTTTTGAAACATTTTGTGAAGTTTAAATGATTTTCGGATGATCTTGAATACACAATTTATCATCAAGACTAATCCGAAACATCACAAAATGGTTCAAAACACAGTGAAATCCAAAACTCTATGTTATTACGCTGAAAGGTGTACACCTATTGATAATGGGCACAATTAATGATATGCATTGAAGATGCTGGCATATTCTTAGTCGTCCTCCAAAATCAATAGATCAGATTTATTGTTCATAACTTTCTTGCATTTATCAAAGCATCCATTTATCAACCTAATGCAACCAAACGTTTCATATTACCACAGACAAATTACCACAAACATTTTATATTGGGAGCATGCATTCTGAGAGCACACGTTCTCAGCTAATACCTTTCATATAATACACACAAAAAAGATATGTAAAATGTAACAATTAGTGTAAAAATTTATGAATTCACTGCGTTTTAAAACATTTTGTGACATTTAAAATCTTCCCTACACAATCCATCATCAATACTCATCTTCAAACACACAGTGAATCCGAAAATCTATGCTGTTATAGATTTCATATGATGCCCAGACAGAAAAAAGATATGTAAAATATATAATTAATTATACATACAGGATTTGATGTGGCGTCCAGAGAATGGTGTAGTTGTGAAAATCTTTGGTAGGGTCGAACCAGAGATGGAATTGCTGTTCCCTGCCGATAAGATTCGGCCCATCTCCTGTCCCGTTTCCATAGACGTTGGTCTGGAGTTTGTAAGGCTCCCCTGGGATTGTTCCCAGAAACTCTATGTCTATTTCGTCATGCCAACCTTCATAAACTTGGCTATTTGACAGCTGATCAAATATCATAATCATACAAAACAAATCAGACTCACCATCATCTGAATTAATTTCCACTTTCAGTACATTCATCAATTGATGCATTAAACAAAACATAGAGGATGGATATATAGTTACATAGAATGAAGTGATGATTCCTGCAGTATAGCCCCCCTGAAGTTTAACAGCAGCATTGAAGAAACCATACATGTATGGTTCGTTTGACTTGAATCCGCTGCCTGCCATCACAAACAGAGGACATATCACATAATAATTAATATAATAACAATGATTCAGTTATAAAATCACAGTTTTGTAAATTTGATTTATGAGATTTTTTTATTTGCTGGGCAAGGAATCCCTCTAACACTTTTTTTTTTTTGGGAGTAAGCTAACTGAGAGCCATCTTCAAAAACTTATTTTAAGAATTTTATCCCATTTTAAATCAACTTAAATGCTTAAAAAATTGATCAGACTTCTAGATAGTCAGAAATTTAAAACCCTCTAAAAGAAAGATTGTTCCAAGTTAGCCCACTCCATTTTTTAAGCCCATTCGGATTATAAAGCCATGTGTGAGTGCAAACAGAAAGGATAGAGAATATAATTATTCTTAAGAAGCCAATGAGGCACAAGAAAAGATTACTGTGTTGTGTTACCAGATGATCTGTCTAATGCGAGTGTAACTGCTGACTCATCTTTGGAAATATTTTGGTGTTGCCCACCCCAGAGATTAACATAGCCCTCTGAAAACTTCAGAGTCTTGAAATAATTCATCACTGGAACGCCAGGCAACGATGGTATAGCAGGATTTTTGTCTGCAGAAGCCAAAACCTTCATGGACGTTACTGGACTGTGGAGCAATCGGACAAACAGAAAGAAGAGCAGTAGAATGCCCTTCCAGCCATTGTAATCGGTGAGAAATATTGATAGTTGGGCAGCCATCATACTACCAAATATTTTCCAAGAAATTCGTTGGTGGTTTCTTCTATGAATGGATCGAATTTATAGCCCAACTACTACAACTACTCCACTAGACGAGGGAGCAGATCAAACAGTTTTTCAGCACTGTTAGCGTGTGCGAACAAAACTGTAGGATTTATGGATAGTGACGAATGGCCAATTATTTTCCATCAGTACAATCTTGACTTCTGCTCTAGCTTAAGCCTTGCTTGCCTTTCACTCTTAAACCATGTTATAATATTATATGCATATTACAGAGTGGCATTCAAAATAAGCATAATCAAAACTATGGAATACTCAACAGACACACCACTTTCAAAGGCTGCCTGATTAGTAATGATTGACTGCTCGGCTAAATCTCCATTGCAGCAAGGAAATATGGGCAGCTATAATTAAGCTCGTTGCTTTGTTCCCGAATTTTACACGACACTTCTCCTTCCTTACGCTCACCGAATTCTTGTGACATTTCTGTTTCATTTCACATTTTGAGTTTCGTGAGCTCAAAGATCATTGTCTGCAGTATACGTAGGGAATCCGCGTGTTTGTGATAAAGGAAGGATGATTTACGAAGGCCAGTACAAGTCATGATCAACTGTATGTATTTCGTTGGTGCGATTTAACTCATCAGCATAAGATGTTGACAGTGAATCTGTGTGCATAAAACGATGCACCATTCTCTCCATTTTTTTGTTTAAGAAAAACAACTCCATAAACATAGTCATAGCAAAAGCAAAACCTAAAAAAAACTTAAAGTAAAGCTTGAATCATGTAGCATAGCTGAAAATCAAGCTTATTAGAAAGGGCCTCACTGTGTAATAAATAAGGAACACAATAAGGACCTTGCTTTCTGGATAAATGTGCTCCTTTTCTAAAAATCTATAATTCTTTCGCAATGGAATTGCCTTTCTCAGGTTAGAAATAAAACGAACATGGAATGGAATGGAAAGGGGAAAGTGAAAGTAAAGCACATTGTTTTCAATAAGATTTGATGTAATTTGTTTGTTGATTTTCTCAAAGTCTACCACTATAGAGAAAATGTACATGAGAGAAGATTTGAGATTTGATGTAATTTGTTTGTTGATTTTTTCAAAGTTTATCAAAAAAAATTAAAAAATTATCACTATAGATAAAAAGAAAATGTACATGAGAAAAGATTTGATGTATTATTATTATTATTATTATTATTATTATTATTATTATTATGTTAAGATTTTATTAGGAAAATGGTAAGTAATCATATATTTGAAAAAAGCATTTTATACAATTTCTTTTAATAAGTAATTGTAAATTGAAAATGCGAAGATGCTAAAGTTTTATTAGGAAAATGGTAAGTAATCATATACTTGAAGAAATCATTTCATGCAATCTCTTTTGATAAGTAATTCCAATTTAGGAATGAGAAATTTTTGATCATGAATAAAATTAAGTGAATGAGATAATGAAATACATATTTCAATAAATATTATATATATTTTTTAGATATAAGGATATATTCTGGATTCAAGGATTTCATTTATATAATTCAATCATCTTATCATATAAATAATAATAATATAATAATACAATTATAATTAACTTATTTACTGGCAACTAATAATAAAATAATAATACAATTATAACTAACTTATTTACTTGCAAATTATTGGTATTTTACATAATTATAAAATATTTATCATTAAATTTCCTCTTTGTTTGGATAAAGAGATGTGGATTGTGTTATTTTAAATGTAGCATATCAAATTTATAATTATATTATTTGGATTGTGTTATTTTAAATGTAGCATATCAAATTTATAATTATATTATTATTGATCTTAAACTTATTTAAGAACTCTTAAATAAAAGGTGAAATAATGAAGTTATATTGATCATACCTACATTAGAATGAATTTGTCAAGTCGAAGGAGAACTTGGGTGGATGGCAGAAACATCTGCTATCTCCAATGACATGCGACACCACAACGTTTCAACTCGGTGGTAAGACCACACCGATTTACTTGGCCTGAACTATGCCTTACTCTTACATTCATTTACTACTTAACACTTTATGTTTGCATATGTACTTAGAACATCCAACAAGTAAAGCACACATCCATACACAGTAAAAACGAATATGCAAAGTGGGCAGCCAAACTAGCTTAACACTCAATTTTTATTACAAAGATAGAAGTGTGCTGATTCTATAACTCATGCCACACCAAAGATATGTTTACAAGGAGCTTCCACTCAAATTTACTTAATAACCTGTGTGAAACACAACAAACAGACTTCCTCCATCACCTTGCAAAACCCTTTGTGCCACTGACTGGAGACACATTTCAGTTAGCCATGGTTTTTTATTTTAGGGGGGTGATAAAACAAACAGACTTCCTCCATCACCTTGCAAAACCCTTTGTGCCACTGACTGAAACACTTTGACAAATGAATTTAGACTTCACTTCATGATTCAATCTTGCAGTACATACTTCCCTTGCCTTAATATATGCGACTTGAAACACCCAACTTGACCACCCAAGTCTGCTCATCCAACAACTGGCTTGACTTCAAGAAAATCTCACCTTCTTCTGTTCTTCGATGCAGACTCCACAAGGTGGCACAAGTCACCCACCAAGGTCGTCTTGGACCCTTGGGAGGAGCTCGACCTCTCTACCTCATACTTTCTTGAGACCCTTAGTCCTGCAATTGTGAAGAATGAATGTCTCTTGCTAGTCTCTACCTCCTTCCTTCATGTTGGTCTCCTCCTTGGCATATATAGGTGCCTAACTCTCTAAACCGACGCGCCCCTTGCCTTAGAGCCGATGCAATTTTTGGAAACTTGTCCATATAACATTTGTCTGACCTTTATCTAGGGTGCGTGCATCCCTTAGGTGAGTCCACCGACTCACCTAACTGTGCACTCCTCTCTTTAAACCGTCCCGTTGATTTTTCTTGGGCACCCAATTCTTTCCCACAATTGATCATAAAATGATGGCTAAATGTATGTTGCACGACACCTTGGTTAAGCTCCCCTTGGTGCGTAGGGAACCCAAGGTTATATTTTAACCTTGTAAAATTAATTACTGCAAACAGATTCTTGATAAAACAAAAAAGATACAATGAAACACACACACACACACATTACAAAAATATTTTTACCCTGGAAACCCAAACCGGGAAAACCAATAACCTATTTAGAGCCACACCTCTAATCTTCTATTCATCTATTTTTTTTCATTGTTTACAATATAATATACATATAGGATCCTGTGGCATCCAAACCCCTAATCCATTGACTCAGATTATTCAACAGCCTTAATTCCTTAACCGAAATTCAAAAACCATCTGCAAAAACCATGTGTCGAAAAAATTCCAAAACACAGACACAAAAAACCTCCAAAAACAAACCAATTTTTTTTCTCGAGGGCTCCTGCCCCCAAAACCCCACAACCCTCCTAGTTGGGGGTGCTAAGCGCCCCCCATATCCCCTTTTCTCCCATACTAGTGTACAATACATGGGATCAATTTTGTAAAGAATATAACACATACCCAACAAAGGTGACCAAACTCGCCCAATACAAGTCGACCTTCGTTCGTTGGCTGGTTCGAGTGCCTTGTTCGCCGAAGCATTCAACCAACCCCCAATATCATAAGGATGCTAAGGTTTTATTAGAAAAATGGTAAGTACTCATTTACTTGCAAAAAAACATTTCATTCAATCTCTTTTGGTAAGTAATTACAAATTCAGAATGAGAAATTTGTGATGATGAATAATATATATATATATATATATATATAGTGTGGATTCAAGGATCTCATTTATATAATTCAATCATCTTATCATATAAACAATAATAACATAATAATACAATTATAATTAACTTTTTTACTAGCAAATAATAATAAAATAATAATACAATTATAACTAACTTATTTATTGGCAAACAATAATAAAATAATAATACAATTATAACTAACTTATTTACTTGCAAACTATTGGTACTTTACACAATTATAAAATATTTATCATTAAATTTTCTCTTTGTTTGGATAAAGAGATGTGGATTGTGTTATTTTAAATGTAGCATATCAAATTTATAATTATATTATTGTTGATCCTAAACTTATTTAAGAACTCTTAAATAAAAGGTGAAATCATGAAGTTATATTGATCATACCTACATTAGAGTGAATTTGTCAAGCCAAAGGAGGACTTGGGCGGATGGCGGAAACATCCGCTATCTCCAACGACATGCGACACCACAACTTTTCAACTTGGCGGTAAGACCACACCGGTTTACTTGGCCTAGAATATGCCTTACTCTTACATTCATTTATTGCTTGACACTTTTTGTTTGCATCTGTACTTAGAACACCCAACAAGTAAAGCACACATCCATACATAGTAAAAATGAATATGCAAAGTGGGCGGAAAACTAGCCTAACACCCATTTTTTATTACAAAGACAGAAGTGTGCTGATTCTATAACTCGTGCCACACCAAAGATATTTTTACAAGGAGCTTCCGCTCAAGTTTACTCAATAACTTGTGTGAAACACAATAAACAAAATTCCTCCATCACCTTGCAAAACCCTTCGTGCCACTGACTAAAATACTTTGACAAATGAATTTAGACTTCGCTTCATGCTTCAAGCTTGCAGTTCAAACTTCCCTTTTCTTAATCTATGTGACTTGAAACACCCAACTTCACCACCCAAGTTCTCTCATCCAACAACTGCCTTGACTTCAAGAAAATATCACCCTCTTCTGCTCTTCGGTGCAGACTCCACAAAGTGGTACAAGTCACCCACCAGGGTCGACTTGGCCCCTTGGGAGGAGCTTGCCCTCTCTACCTCAGACTTTACTAAGATCCTCAGTTCTGCACTTGTGAAGAATGAATGTCTCTTGCTAGTCTCTAGCTCCTTCCTTTGTTTTGGTTTCCTCGTTGGCATATATAGGTTCCCAACTCTCTAAACCGACACGTCCCTTGCCTTAGAGCCGATGTGATGTTTGGAAACTTGTCCATATAACATTTGTTTGAATTTATTCTAAGGTCCGTGCATCCCTTAGGTGAGTCGATTGACTCACCTAACCACGCGCTCCTCTCTTCCAATTGACTCATTCATTTTTCTTGGGCGCCCAATTCTTTCCCACAACTGATCATAAGCAGATGGCTAAATGTATGTTGCATGACACCTTGGTGCGTCGGGCACCCAAGGTTGTATATTTTAACCTTGTAAAATTAATTACTGCAAAAAAATTCTTTATATAAAAAAAGATACAATGACACACACACATTACACATATATTTTTACCCTAGAAACCCAAATCGGGAAAACCAACAACCTATTTAGAGCCACACCTCTAATCTTCTATTCATCTATTTTTTTCATTGTTTACAATACAATATACATATAGGATCTCGCATCATCCAAACCCCTAATCCATTGACCCGGATTAGTCAACAACTCTAATTCCTTAACCAAAATTAGAAAAC